>JANJYP010152163.1:0-16128 GCA_024605115.1 Rastrelliger brachysoma
CTCAATCTACTGTAAATGTTCGTGACCCAGCTATGGCCCCCAGACGCACCGCGGTGCGAAACGCTCACATTTCTCAGTGCTCGCTACATTCCAGCTCTCCAGTAAGAGCGATTTCACATCACAGACCTCCATTTTCAAAACGTTCTCGAAGAATTACAGGGCCTTTGTTTGCTTAAGCTTAGAAAGTTGCTATCGGACCCAGAGTTCTGCTTGAATAAATCCCAACTACATGACGCTATCAGGCAACGCACATTTCAACTATGACAACGCTTATCTAAGGCTGATAAACTTTGAACAGTTAAGTTCCCTAATTACTGTCATCTGGGATTCAGACCACAAAGCTTAAACAAATTCTGAAAGGAGCCTGAAGAGCCCTTTTATGCGCAATCTGAGGGCCTGACTATAGGTGGGCCTATACTTTTCATTCTTTGACGTGCAAGCATCTAACATCTGACAGTGATTCCAGATTTGGGTGGAGTGGGAAAGAAAGAAAAAAAAAAGAAAAAGCCTGAACAGGACAATTTAAACCAAGCTAAACTCCCCAGTTGAAAGCTGTTGGCTCAAACTATTATGAAGAGTACAGTGAACCGAAGACAGGGGAGTTGAAAACAATACCCATATCTTGCTATTACAGCAATCAGTAAATAGATGGGTGCCACTCTTCTCTGTGGCTCACAACTGATGCATTACAAATGCTCATCAGGACGAGAACCCGTCCCAAATGGGGTATCCATTTACCTCAATCACTCCACCGTCTGTGAGACATCCTTTTACTTCTGAAATAATGTTTTTTTTTTTTAATAGGCTTGTGTGTGAATTTCAGCAAGGGGGGAAAAAAATGACATTGCGGACTTCAAAAGGAGACCAATTTGGAGAAACTGTTTGCACACCATCACAGGTAATACATTAAAAGGGCACTGTTAAACATTTTTGGAACCACCCACCTCGCTAGACCTGCTTGTGAACTGAATAAGGTCAATAGGGGGCTTTTGTGCCTACTGGACATGCTCTGATAAGGCTGACAGGTAAGCCAGTGTTAAAAGCACCTGGAATAACTTGGGCTTTTGACCTGAGAGGGAGTTGGGATTGAGCATCTGTTTCAACCACAGTGGAGTCTCTGTAAACAGGACCCTGTGAGTGCAGGTCAAGACCAACATGGAGAGATCCTCAGAAAAAAAGTGCACGCAAGTGTTTAACAAGGTCGGTGATTGAGGGCGTGTGTAGCTGAAATAGGATACAGTTCTAATATTGTTGATAGTACATGTCACATTTGGAGATCGCCCCTGGAGGCCTCTGCACAGGAAAAATCTCATTTTCTCTTAGAATATGTTGTGTATTCTTTCTGATTTTTGGAGGGGGTTTTAACTAAGTAAAAACAAATCCCTACTAATGAGTTTAGTTATAACTTCCTTATTTGTAAAAAAAGAATGGTGATTTGGAGAAGTTAAGGCCTCTTTCTATTAACTTAAAAATAACTTAGAACGAAATGGAACCTTCAGTAAACTGCTGACATGATTTATAAACATTTACTCCTGGGAAAGAGCCATTTGTTCAGGCCAGATGTTTTTCATTTTCAAGGTTTATCGTCAAGAGGCAAAAGATGAAAAAGGGGCCAAATAACCCAAAGTTTAGCCTTTTATTCTTCTGCAAGTCCAAATTATCAAGTCATCTGGGAATACCAAATTACAGTGTGTATGCAAAGAATGAGCTAGAAGATCAGGTTACACAAAATATACATGAAGCACAACACTAGTTAGGACACCTGCTCTCTCTCTAAATCTGATTACAGTCCACTGATTGTATCCCCAGAATCTGACAGGGCCCTCACAGGGTCTCTCTTGGCCATATGCCATCAATGCAACACATAATTTGTCAAAAAATATTATTCCCATCTTTTACAGTTGTCTCTGTTATTGTATCCATTCCTTGTATATCTCACACACAAACAAGCATCTTAAAATAGAACTGCATAATAAACTGGAGGCAGACTCGTCAACATGACAAAAAATAAATAAAACCAAGGATCAAAAATTTGCAAAATTAAGATTCACAATCTCCGCATTGTCTGGCGGTTTCGGAAACACCACATTACTTGATTTTATAAATAAACCTATAATCATTTTATTTTTTAACACTCCTCTATTTTCATTTTTGAGGCTGTAGTCTGTGGTGTTGTACTATGCTGCTTCATAGTGTAAGGAGCTATGTCTCAAGGACTCAATAATGACTGAAGGTTAACAAGATTGCTTTCTAGCAAGCTACTTCACATGGCATCAATATTAGGCTGTTGAATTCAAACCAAATCAGGCAGTGAAACAAAGACACCAATTCTCTAATTCATATGAATGGAAGTAGTACATTTCAGCCACAGTGGCCTACAGCGAGCAAGTAAAGCCAGAGTCAACTTTTGGAGGCACGCAACCTGACATCACTCTGTGGTGGCAAATCACAGCCAGCGATCAAACTGATAAGAGCTGTAAAAACCCTGCCTGAGGACAAAGACGTTGCTAGGAGAAAGGGAGGACATTTCTCTTTGATAACATATAAGTAGCTTGAATTGAAATGCCTAATTTGGCCCGAATATGGCCTTAAAAATGGCAAGATTTGCCAGATAAGAACCATGATAAGTAAAGGTAACATTACAGACTGTTATTTAATCAATACAGCTGTCTACAAGGGCTGTGTAATGACTCACATTTCAATCACCCTATACATTTACTATAAGCGTAAAAGTGACCTGAAGTCGATTTCCTCTGTTTTATGCATTTAACTTGAGTCACTGTGTATTAGGCTGAGTGCTTCCACACCTGAGGGACCTACACTCAACGCTGCGACTTAACATCTCCAGCGCAGACACACAGACGGAGCAGTCACTGATGCCGCTGCTCTTGTCTTATCTTTTCGGTCAACTAAATTGAAGACACATATTGGTAAAGTTTTTATTTTTTCAACCTAAATTTTAGTCTTGTCTTTTTTAAAAAACAATATTGAATGTTGCTATAGTTACACTGAGTCTTAACCATACCGTTTTATCATTGTCTTGTCTTAGTCATGAAGGAAAAAATAAGTGATTGATGAACAAATTTAGTCAATGTAATTAACATCAGTTTGAGGTCACTAACTTATCACAGCATATCACTTTGTGTTCAGCTTTGAAGTCAGAATTGGACAAGCAATAATGGCTTTCTTGGAATAAAGAAATTCTGAGAAGTAACATCGAGATCCCAATCAAGAAATAGATCATTTAAACCTGTTTGGATCAGAAACATGGAGACTGACAGAGGAAGCAAAAAGACCGATAAATGCTTTTGAGATATGGTGATGATGGTGGTGGTTTTGGAAGGGATGACTGAAAGGAAACGAGGGGTGGGGAAGACAACGCATAATGTGGCTTGATGACATAAAAGGATGGAGCGGCGAGGGAAGATATGAACAACTGAAGAAAAAGGTTGAGAAGACAGTCAGAGGACTGTAAAAGCCAACCTTCAGATCCAAGTTGGAACAAATGATTGATCGATTTGTGGACAACATAAAAAAAGGGGACTTTTAAAGGACACCGCTCATATTCTATCCTCACATCGAGAACTACAGTTACACATATCCATTACAAACCAAAATTGAAATAAATGTTCCAAATTGCGGTGCTATGACAGATCTCTTCTCTCCCTCTTAAAGCGACCGTCTGCACGCCTCTGCACAGACTTGTGCTTATAAAGCTTTTACTGTTAACTACCAGCCTGATCGGTCAATTACAGGCCATAGTAAAAATCTGACTGAAGCCTGAGTCACAGTGTCCGAGAAGACCTCTACATCTGAAAGTATGATACAAGGCAAAGACCATCACTGTTCTGTCTGTGCCGGACCCACGCAGAACTGGTGAGCAGGCAGAGGGTCAGACTGAGATCACGTAATTACTAAAGATGTTTACAGCCATAGTCTGTGTGAAAGTTCAGGAGTATGACCCGCCAACCAGAGTTCCTCAGAAGACCTCTATATAGTCATTTAGTGGCACAGTGAACCAGGACAAGCTACTTTTTATAGTTTCAGTAGAATAACATTAAAATGATTAATGAATATTAGTCAAGTGCAATACTCACCGACTCACACTCCCTCAGTTTCTTCTGAGCGCTGTCGAAATCGAAGTTCACATACAGGCACTCCACAAACTCTGTAATTGGATCTTTGTAGGTGTAAGACTCCTGAAATACAAAATTGCATAAATTTGATTATTACTATACCTAAGCACACACACAAGTATATCTAATGTGCTATAACTTATTATAATTAAGTAAAGGTTTAGCTATGTTGGGATGCAAAAACAGCAGACAAACAAATACAGGAAAATGTAAACATGACTCAACCATTACTAAAACAGCATTTTAGATTGTTTTTGAATCCAGCATAAATCTCCAATATCAACTCATGTATTTAGAGGGAAAAAAAGATAAATCTTAGTTTGGTTCCAGTCACTGACAATAATGACTATGTGGTCATAATTACCACCTGCTGGGTACAATAGCTAAATAAACATAACAATTTACAAGGGCTAAGTGAAAACACATCCAAAAGATGCTTAGAAAAGTCCCAACCTGACCTGAGGCCATAGAGCACAGAGCACTGAGCACATGCTTTAACAATTACACACAACCCACCGAGACTGTGCATAGACCTCTGAAGTAGCTACTGTCATTGGTGGAGAAGGCATTGGTACCCTACAGTCTGTCAGTTAGCTACTATTCATCACAAGTAATGGCTTCAAGGCTTCTCCAGCTTGGATCCAAACCCTAATATATACTCCCTGTATTACGTAGGCAATGATCTGATAACTGTGAGCATTTTGTGGACACCATATAAATTAGTGAAGTGTTTTTACCTGCTGAATGACCTTCACCAAATCCTTCAGAACCTGCCGACGCTTACGGACATCCTTGTTTGTGATGACCGCTGTGGTCAGGTAACGCAAGATGTGGGGGCACATAGTCTGGATAGCATTGAGGTATCTGAAATGTGGGAGATGAAAGTAATTACTCATCAGAGCAATGTAAGCAAAGACATCTTTACAAGGACACATAATATAACATTTTGGCTGCTTATTGGGCTCCTGGCATTTAGGAGGAAGAAAAAAGCCTTTTCTGCTAAACAGATATATGTCCTAACAGGACCCTCACTGCTGGACATGGGTCCCAGCTTTAAGCCACCTCTTTCATTAATGTCCTGTGAGTGGGAGGAGGAAAAGGAAACCCTGGCAAGAAGATATAGATCAGTGAGCAGGGACCTGCCCAATAGCTGAAACCTAATCCATCAGGGACTGATGTTTCAACCACAGGTCAACTGGCTGAGGGCTGAACATAAGAGACAAGACGCTGATTCTAATCCCACACCAACTCTGGGGCCGGTTACACCAACGGGGCTTATGCCTAGTCTTAAACTAAGACAGTCATAACTTGCTGTTTTAAGTCAGCCAGTTGCATAATCTAGCCTTAAGCCTTCTTGCGTAAATCTTACTACTAGTCAGGAGCAGGTGTAAATTCAAAGTCTTTGCCTTGCTCGCAAACTCTTTCCACTTCTTATGCACGTTGTTTTCTGAATGAAGGCAGCCCAGTTCTGAAAAATCATTTATGGCCTCTGTTAAGTTGGCTGCTTCCTCTAATTTGTTGGACTGCTTGTGAGTCTGTGTTTCATGTTTTGGCTATACAGCTCTGTAATTTTTTTCAATATCCACAAAATTGCCTTTTCTCTTTCTTTGATCTTTCATAATGTTGCCACAAATTGGAAATTATTTGCTACAAATTAGCAAAGCAACAAAAGATTGTCAACAATGTATCCTAGTAACGGATGTTGCCATAGTTGGGTGGGTATTCAAATGGATATGCACAGCAAAGACCTGCCATAGTATAGACTAGGCTTAAGTTTGATTGGAGCAACAAACATACAAGCATTACTAAAGATAGGTCTTAACAAATGACCAAGTTTAATGAAGTCTAATTGGTGAAATCAATCCCTGGAGAGAGCAGTGTGTAAAAAATGCAGATAAACAGTACTCTCTAATAATCAATCAACACTGTTTCCTTATTAGTGTCTACATACCTGTCTTTGTACTTTACCCTCCACTCAACCCCCACTGACCAAATTAAATGTGAAAAGAGGAAGTGGACTGGGCCCTTTCAGATCTCCTATAGCTAAGTGCACGTGGTGTTCAGACAAAGAGTACCAAAAACGCTTTAATTATCTGGAACAATTAAAGGGTCAGGGGACCTGTGGCAGTTGTGATGTTGAGTCTAAAAACAGCAGTGGGCTGCTTGGCAAAGCCATCGTCAGCCTGGTTTTAGGAGAGCTCTCTCCCTCCCTCCCTTTGTAGTTGCCTGACTCCCATGGAAGACCGCAACGCTCCGCGCTGTGTTCCTGATTAACTTACACCTACTCACTCTCCAGGGGGGGCTCCAATAGCTGCAATCCTGCATGAGTCACTGTACCATATCTGGGGGGGGGCATTCACCCTACCCTACTTAGGGGACTTAATCTTTTTTTTTTGTTTTTTCTCAGATGAGTTTTGAATTTTGAGACAACAGTGTTGCTGCACTGGTTTGTTGAAGATGCTACCAAGGCACGCAGCCACGAAATCCGTATGAGTTCAAATTTCCTTGGTTCGGGGGGGTGGTGGGGTATGAGAGAACACAGCAGAAGGACGGAGAAACAAGTTCTCATTTCAAGGCTCGTCTGGCAAAGAAAATGATGCTGAGCAAATGAACGAGTGACCCAGACAACTCAAGTGATACTGCAGTAGCGTTTGCACCTGCATCCCGCTTAGGAGCTTTATTACTTCCCCTGACGTTAGTCTGTCAATAGTACACAAACAAGGCCAACTTGTGCTGACTGCAGGGGTAACAGGGGTCAAATGTGGAGCTGAAGGCCAACCACTGGTCATTGACTTCAGCCAAAGGAAGTACTGGTCAAGAGATGGGAAACAAGAGCCAAGCCAAGCCTCAGTGGGGAAAACATGAGGTTTCTAGACTGTGAAACTGCAAAGCACACAAAACTACCTCAGTTTGTCCACACAGATGGTTGGGTGAGCTTTTCATGAGTAATTATTGGGCAGGCCTCCTTAATCATCCACAATAAAATTAAAAACTGAGTAAAATTCAGGGAACCAGACATTTGAGTGTGCTGTGTTGTGGTCGCCTGTCATACTGTCTGTGGAGCCCAATCATCTGTACAATTACACAAGCCAGCAATCAGAACAGGGGGAGGGAGCAAAAACATCAAAATAGGTGGTGTGCAAATTTTAACACAGTGTATAAAGTTTCCGATCTGCGATACACATGGCCTCGTTCTCGACTTGGAGAGTAAACAGACCACACGAAAACACACACTTCTGAAACCACTTTAAAAATACCAGCAGGGTTCATGAAGAAGCCCACCACCCAAAAATGTGTTATTAAAGCAAATGGCTTTCTCTAAATCAAATGACCGACCCTTTTTACTCCAAATCCCTTTTGGGTCAATAATTATTTTGGAGTTACGATAACATTTGCAATGCTGAAGACTTAATTTTAGACTTTGGGGATTTTTTTTTTTTTTTTAAATGATGAAATATGAGGAGACTCAAGAGTTACTACATGGTCTCTCAGGGGTATAAAATGAGGCAGCTTTTAGGAGTATCTACCAATATATTCAGTTGGGATCAGTGCACTGTAATGACTCAAACCCAATCAATCCTTAAAAATGTACCTTTCTATTGACCTTGCATTGCGAAAAATCAATTTCATCTTTCCAGCTACATCAAGCTGGTCCCTAAAAGTTTGATTTTCTAAAACAAGAAAAAAAAAATATATATACACACATTATTATTATTATAAATAGTACTTACTGTGGCTGATACAAAAAGAGCTCAATGATATTGTCTCTGCCCTTGGGGTGGTTGAAGAAGACAAACAGAGACCAGTGAATCAACCATGTCCTCTGCTGGAGAGACTGGAGAGGGGAGCTCACAGACTGGAAAAGGACGAAGATGGAAAAAAAAAAAAAAAGAAAAAAAAAAAAAAGAGAATTTAAAAATGATACATTTGTTTTCAAACAATTACTGTACACACCAGGCGCTCCTATTCTCCAATAGAGATGTCCCTACCTCTTAAATATCCATCAATCAAATACAGTCAATCGCTTCTTACGCAAATCTGAGTTCTTAAGTAGTCCAATGAGTGTGTGTGTGTGTGAGAGTGAAGAATAAAATGCTACGGCAGAGCTGTGCTGAAAGTGAAATGTCAATATGAGAGTCTATGTAAGGGAATCTAAATGAGGTATCAAATTCTGAGAAGTGGGGCATTTACGTTGTTATCGATAGTCTCCCTCAGGCGGGTCAGGTCCTCCATGGCTGCCTCCCAGTTCTGCATCAGGATCTCAGAGGCCAGCTTGCCCCACAGAGAGTTCAAGGCGTTCCTGTCTGTAGATGGCACCTTGAAAAACAGAAAACGCAGCATATTTATTCACTTACAAATAAACACTTTTTACACATGAGTTGACAGGAAAACATTCTGAATAGGAGTCTTATTATACAGGTTTGTGGCACAATAACTGTGCTCTGTAACAGCTGCATTTATACACAGTGAGACTCAGCTTCCTTGCTTCTTGCCTGGCTTCAGTAGCAGTGCTGCACAGTGCAGTCACTTCTCTTATTTATATTGGATAAATGAATTAAATTATGTCATCCTAAGGGAATTGAGCTTGACAGAAAAAGAGAAATGGATCATGAAAGACTGTTTAGCTTTTTATAAAACCAAATTTGCTGCACTTTTAGATACTACAACCGCTGCATTGCAGTTGACCATACAGTTTAATACTTTCAGATTACCACATTAAGCAAAGCCATATTTGGACCATGTGTGTCGCTACACTGTCTGAACAATTTGTTACGACTAGAACATTTGCTTGGCTGAGATATCCCGGCTTTTTTCGTCCCTGAAGTGGGTGCAGAGTTCAGATGGTGCTGGGACAGGATCACAAGGCCAAAGGATATCTCCGACATCACTGCGCTGTGCCACAGTAATGGCCAAATCCATCATCATCAGAAGGAAAACAGCCGTAAACTGTGAGATTGTACTGAGATGCATATCGCCAACTAAAAAAAAAAACAAAAAACTGCGCAAATATTTTGTTCCACCTGCATTCCACACCTGAAAAAGCTGAAATTGTGTCATTAACTGTAATTAAGTGTAAAATGAGCTGCATCACCAGCCTTTAAAAATAACAGCTCAATCAGACGGGTGGGGCAGACATTATGTAGAGGTGACAGGAGATAATGTGCCTCATGGCTTCATGTATTCTTATTCTACATGTCTCTTTTTTCTCCTGTGAGCTTGTTCCAAGTCAAATTCACTTAACTATTCAAATGTCATAAAAGGGAGAGAGAAATAAACTCTATAGATAACGTGATGAATGCAACACGTTGTGTGTCCCACTTCAAAATAAATCTGCTCATATGAGTGGTGGGAAATGTGGCATCTAGAGTACAGTGAAACTCAATTTTACATAATGCGTGCACACACATTTACTGTTTTATTGAGATGAAATTTCCCCCTCATCCAGTCTATGAGGACAGATAGAGGCTAAATCCAAAAACATCCAGAGCTGAATAGAGTCATCTTTGTCTGACGTTATTTAGAAAATCTAATTTAGGATGATGCAGAAGGAGAGAGTGTTTGCCACCGAGAGAAAAATATCACATTTGCTGATCAGAGCTCCTCAAAACTCAAAGATTTCTTTTCTTCTCTTCATTCTATTACATTCCTCTGTGTTTATGAGCTCATAAAACATTAGAGCGTCATGACAAATCAGGGCTGTTTCATATCAAGTTTGGGGATCTGGTTCCTTGTAATGGGCATCTGTAATAAATGTATTTTGTTTATTTTATTAAAATCAATCAAATTATGATCTGTATATAAAAAAATAAAACGATTAATAAATAAAATGACTAAACTGTCGCAGCCTTAGTGATGAGGCTATAAAACTAGTAAAAAACAATGTGTTGGCTTGGACGTCAGGAAATTCATTCAGCGCATTTTTACTTGATTTTTTTTGCAAACTTTACCCCATTTTACTTCATATAATTATAATTACAATCATCTCTATCTATTACTTTGAGCAATCCTGTTATTGCGGGTTAATTAGGTTGAAATATGAGTCGACGCTAACAAGTCACATCTTAGTGAAGATAATCACTCTGAAAATGTTGCAGGCTACTGTTTCTGATTTCCAGAACAGGCTAAAACAAACAAAACAAAAAAGCGGCAGGTAATGAGACACAGGTTGAGAATGCCTCTGAACCTTTAAGCGGGGCCAATCACGTCTGTGTAGAGGACACTGGACTACACCCTAGGGCTCATGGGAAACTCAGCGCTGCGGTAGTTCATGATAACACCGAACAGCCAGACGCTGTGACATGAGTCAAGCAGGAAGTCAGGGTGGGTGTCTGCTGAGCGGCCAGAGAAACCTAGATGCTAACCACACACCCCTGTACACCGTTCCGACAGCTGCTTGAGTGGACTGTGAGACATGACAGATGTACCAATGGAGGAAACACTAAAAAAAGAACAGGTTTCCACTAGAACCATACAAATTGGTAAGATAATTCAAATATAAAAAAAGGGATTTTTTTAAATTTTTATTTTCAGGGACTAGATACTGATAATATGAGATGATGGCAGGTAATCTGAAATCTCTTGCTGTGTCCATTCATTGAGGCACAGAAGCAGTTTCTTTGGTCACAGAGTACAGTTTAGGTGCACTGTGAATGACTTTTTTTTTTAAGTGTATAAGTCACAAGAAAGATCTGCATTGTAACAGTGCAAAAAAAAAAAAAAAAAACACAAAAAACTGGCTACGTTGCCAACATAAAGGTCAGCGTTTCATCTGTTCAAGTGTTTTGTTTTGTTTGTTATTTTTTCCCTCTCTTGGAAGTCCCTGCCTGCTACGTTTGGCTGACCTCCAGGTCATTATGGCAGCTTTCTACACACATACACACACACACACACACTCACACACAGTCTGGCTTTCACTAGTGGCCACGCTAGAAAAGTTTCAATACCTGGGTTTTTCCAGCAGTTACCTTAAGTTTCCATTGGTTTGTGAAATGGGCACATTTTCGCTGACTGACCAGCAACAATAAATTGACTGTGCTGGGGATCCGCCGGGATACTCAATCTTTATTCTTAACATTCAATCCCTGCATTAAGTGATGATATGAATAAGTTGCTCTTTTCGGGCGAGGCCACACTGTAACAAGACCTGAGGCATGGATTTTGCAAGGCTGGCTTCCTTCGTTTAACTGACTGGGTTTCCCACGTTAAATGACTTTATGGAGCCTCACCTCTCCCATACGGGACAGCCACAGACAGAAAAGGGGCCTGTGAGGATGGGAGGTCCACAAAACATAGAAAGAGAGGGGGGCGCTACAGACTCTTGCTAATGAAATCCATTTCTACCTTTCTTGCCCCCCCCTCCCCTTCTAAAAAGCCTCTTGCATTGTCAAGAGAAAGCAACAGATATCCAGTTACAGAGTCTGATCTGGGTGCAACTTAAAATGAGAGGTTTAACAATTTGACGGGTAAAAACATAAAATCTATGCTGGACTTCGAACAACATACCTCAATTAGAGCAATTTTGGTTTATTTAGACTGAGCTGCATGGCCATAAACAACTGCTGTTGGAATAGTGGGGCATATCCGTTGCAAGCTTCTTAAGACTTTTCTTTTATGCATTTTTGTTTTGTGAGGAGGGAGGGGGGTAGAAATGGAAAGCTTGGGTGAATTACCCATCAACTTGTCTCAGTTGTAACTCTTCCTTCTCTAGATTTGAGGAGATCAGATCTTTGGGTAAGATGTCGGTTTGTTTGTAGTAAAGAGGGTTCATCATTGTTCGCAGACACTGCCAAGTTTTTCACTGCCGCTGCCAAGAATGTGCATGACTAGCTCGAGTCACTGACATCCCAAAGACAAGAGGCAGCGCAGTATCAAATGCCAATTAGAAGAGGAAAAGATGGTCTTAATGTTTTTCACTCTAATGAATAGACAAAATGTTGATCTTATTCTTGCCCATTCTTTTCGAAGCTGGCTTTGGCACAGGGCCTCGCTTTACCACAAAGCTGAATGCTGAAACAAAGACAAACAAAAGCAAGAGGACAAGTGAGTGACACTTGGAAACCACTGACTATGCAGCCTGGTTCCAGTGGTCATTATAGGACATTCAGTTGAGCTGAACTTGCTAACACTTGATGCAAGGTAACACTGAAAGCTACATTTCCATTCAGAATAGGTTGCATTGGGAATGGATCGATAAAGCATGTTAACATGGGGGTAGCTACAAGCTCGGAGACGCCCTTCATGTGACCTTGAAGGCGGCTTCGGAGTATGTAACTGACACCACTCAGGGCGATGGTACTGCTTGTACAGCTAATGATGGAACTACCTTGGATACTCAGCTGTGCCCGCACTGTGACTGTACTTCAACATGTAAATAAGCAGGTGAAGCTGGGAGACTTGTCATTAAATATGGCACATCCCAGGTCAACTGCTGCCATTCATTTCTACATCACATGTATGCGAAGCTAACAATACTATTTGTAGCTTTTGTTGGGTTTTCTTTAGCTGGTAGGTGACGTCTGAACTTCCCGGGCATAATTTTTTTTTTTTTTTTTTTAATTAATGCAGTCTCGCTGCAAAGACTGCATTTACACCTGGCTGAGGTCCGATCGCAACGCCAGCCGGACCACTTCCAAATGTCGTCTGGCTGATACGATCACATTCCAATCACTCTGCTTTGAGTGCTTTTACACCTTGCATTAGACATGTGCTTTTCCTTAACCGGATACATATTGCGTTTTAATGCCAAGATTTAATGGGGTACCAGTGATCCCTAGTACTTCTCGCACAATTAAAACATCAGCTTTCCATACCATAATTTAGTCATCTAATGTGACCAAAACTCCACGGTGACTCAAACTGTGACCAGGGCTACTAAAAGGCTCTTAAATCTTTTGAGAGACAGCAGTTGTTGCGGTCCAGCTGCACCTCGCCCATTCACTGCCTAGTTTGTCTTTCACTATTTCTGAGGGCAAAGGGAGAGAAACCACAAATGCCAGAACCCAGACAACAAGTCTCTTTGTTTATAGAGGAAATAAGGAGTGTGCATATGTACTCACAAGAATACTGCCTGTACTCTCTGTGAACTGTAATTACGCTCCACTGCAAAACACACTTTATTTACTTCATTATCTGATTCTTAAGACGTTGTCTTGAAAATTATTCAAACTAACTAAATTGTTTAAAGGTGTTTTTTTTTGTCCTACATCTCATCATTTCAGACCGAGAATGAGGGAGGATGTGCCTTGAGGCCTAAAAAGCACTGAAGGCCGTAACTGATGTGCGTCATGTGATGCTCCCGTGGCGTCACATTTTGAAATACTGACACACGTTCATCCTGTTGTTGTTTGTTTTAACTTCTGCGTTATTTGGATGTAATGAATGAATAAAAAAAAAAGAAAAAAAAGAGGAAAACAATGAAATCGAGAGCGTCTGTTATGACAGTAAATCATCTGTTTGGCGTTTAATGGTTATTTATTTGTGCTTTTGAACATAACCACCATGAAACAATCCAAAAATAATGTTTTACTTGTTTCATTCTCTCTACCACCACTCCCTCTTTCTGGCTGGTGCTTTCAGCTCATTCGCACTCCCTCTCTACTTTTCAGTGACATAAAAAAAAAACCCAGCTTTGGTCACTGGGTGCTTATTTGACACTCCAAAATTAAATCAAGGTCGGTGTAGGGGCATCTAGACACTTTGACGTGCCTCGTAACACTTTTGGCGCACGTTCAGCCATTTAAAAACAACAAGTGTACTTCCAAAAAATGTGTGATGCTTTCAGTGTGTACTGGCTTTTAAAAACACTCAGGATTGCCCCTAACTCAACACACACATACACACACACACACATTCCCAGAAACACAAAAATTTGTGTAACCCTCTTGATGCAAACTTAAGAGATGCCTCGCATAACTTAAGCGCGCGATGAGCTCAGAAGTCATGACAAGGGACTCTCTGGCCACAGCACTCAAATCAATAAGCTGTCTACTGAAGGCCGCCTCGTGAGAAGACTACAGACAGATTATGCAGTCCACCACTGATCACTTGGCCCAGTAAAAGATCCTGCTCAAGTCCTCGCAGTCTCCCTCCTAATACAGAAGACGTGCGGTGAATTGAACAGGCAATGACGTCAGCTTTTCACATTCAATTACTTCTAAGTGTTCTTTTCCTCTCCTATGAAAGCGTTGGCCTTTTGAAGAATTAAAGCAATCTAGCAAACGTAATGTGATGTTCAATTTCTTTAAAATATGCCTGAGGAAATTGGCTGGAGTCAGTGTATAAATGAAAACAGTAAAAATACTACAGGGATGAGGTGTACGGTTAAGCGGCAAACATCGCCGTTAACGTTAACTGGTGTTGAATGCGTCGGAAAACTTACCAAGACACGGAAGAAGTACAGGTATTCTGCGGCGCCGGAGTAGTTTCCGCACTCGTACTGGAACTTGGCGTATCGGTACAGGGTGTCCAAGTACTCCTGACGAAACTTGAAGAGAAACGTTACAATGTCAGTATCGCTGTATGAGAAAAAAGGGGCTTTTCTTTTTTTGTCTCACATAGTCAAACAATACTTGGGCATGTTTTAAATTCAAACCACGGTATGTCCTGAGGGGCTACTTCCACTTTAGACTCACATCTGTCGTTATTTGGTAAAACGTTTCAGATTGAGGGTATTGTTGTGTGTGTGTTTTTTTTTAATTATTACTTGTCAAACATTTGGAAGAAACAAATACGTTTTAGATCATCGTGAGACTAAACTGGAATGGCAATTTTAATTTCATATTTTTCTGTAGCAGAGACAAGATTTCCCTTCTGTGGCGCACCACTGCTAAATGAATATGGAGCAAACGCTGCTATATCATATCAGTGGTATTTTGCCATGAGTGGTGAGAGAATATTTAACTTTCGCAACAAATCTGCCAAGAAGTGGTCGTGTGAACTAAATGTGAAATGCACATGTATGCTATCATTTCAAGCCTGCTTGTCTTTCGCTATATTTAAACCGGCCTTCCTGCTGTCCACTATGCACTGACGTCACATGAACTGAGGCCATTCACTAAAATTCAGTATATGTGTGTGACAGGCAGTGGCTGCGCTCTGGCCTGCCCAAGCCTTTCCCACAGCCCAGGCTGCGGGGCCCCGGAGCCTGAGGAGGTGCACTGAGGACAGTGTGCAGGTCAGCGGGATACCGGAGTGGGAGGGGACCAATGGAGGGGAGGCGAAGAAGCCAAACATCACGGTAAATATAGAAGCTCCGGCATTCTTGCGGCTCTATCCACGAGTCCCGAGTTACTCCGTTTATTCTTAACAATTCACCACAGAATGTAAATGTCCGCAGAATTTGTGCAAGCCATACAAACCCCGAAAATGAGTTAAGGGTTTTGGGAAGTAATTCTGCATTTCCCTGCTCAGCCTGCCCCTCCCGTTTCACCCCTGAAACAACCGTGGGTTCACACAAGAGCCATGGGAAATGCAGTGGAGAAGTGAGGTGTCAGCAGATCATGGCCAACTTACGTTATGTTTTTCTGCCAAATAGTCAAAGAGCATTCGTCCATCTCTGAAAAGGAGAAAAAAAAAAAGCAAGACAGTTCCTGTAGTTAGAGACCATTTAACTTGAGTCGCTGTTTGGCTGACATCCTGGTGTTTGGAGCCCCGTTCAGGTATATTTTTCCACTTCTGGTCTAAATCAAGAGCTGTACATAAATGAAAACCACTTCGCTTTTAAAACAGTACTGGCTGCTTATTACATTCAGTCTGGCTACTACAAATCTAATCTGCTAGCCATGTCTAACACACTACGTCTGGTGAGTAAAGTGAATAGTGATTTCTCAGCACAGCCTTTGAGTCTCTATGGCTTTGTCCAGACAAAGGAATGCACTGCTCTGCTGCTCTGTTGTATCCTCACTACATTTTGAAACGTTGCCTGTGGCCTGAAAATCTTGGTATTTATGTGGACACCACACTGAAACCATGTGTTTCTTCAGGCAGTGAGCGC
>JANJYP010152195.1:0-15927 GCA_024605115.1 Rastrelliger brachysoma
TTTTTTTTTGTTTTCACTTGAATCTTTGAGCTGCAGATTTTGAAACTAGAAGACTGTTTTTACATTCACCTGCTAAATGTGGAAGGTTTTTCTGTGTTCATCAGGGCTGTGTGGAGGGGGAGGCGCTCAGAGTTAAAAGGGGGCACATGGAACAAGAGTTTGAAACACCACACAACACATCTTTGAATAATGACATATGATTGATAAACTACAATCTGAAATGGAATCCAGAAATATACTATAGCGCGCACTGCGCTGGTGTAGAGGGAGAGTGCTTGCCACGTAGAGCTTCGATCATAAGCAGCTGACCCCGGTTTGAATCCCAGCTGGAGCGACCATTTGTTGTATGCCTGTGCCCTTTCTCCCATTATTTCCTGTCTGACTATTGTACAATAAAGGCGTCTGTGCCAAAAAAATCTTTAAAAAAAAAGGAATATACTATAGCCATATATATATACACACAGTATACACACTACTATTTGTCACTGTTCAGCATGAGATCAACAACAAACTAGTATGACTTATTCTCAGAGTGAGTTAGAGTTTCTTGTAACTTAGCTTGGCCTGTAGTGAAGTGTTGGTATTTGACACTGTCAGTGTGGGAATAGTAGATCAGTCGGACCTGATGGACTCAGGATCCTGGAATGCTTCTGACACTGTGTCGGCATGTGACTCATCTGGACCTCACATCAAATATAGCAGACCAAACTCACCTTCAGTCAAGTTACAAAGAAAGTGAATGACAGCATATTCACGTGAAGATGTGTAACATCAACAGGTTTTTCTGCTTTGTGACAGAGTGGTTACCTACAGAAAATAACAATCTGTCAAGTGACATGACTCAAAGGTGTGTGAATTACAAAAATGGCCAAAATAACTGAAAATAATGACTATTTACTGATAAGTCCAGGCTGTAATTTATGATATGATAGGAAATGAAAGAATTTGGCCTTGGACTGAACCCTTTTAGGATATGAGATTACTGCATGCAACTAAGTGGCAGCTGTGGAACAGGTTTTAGTCATGCCTAAGATTTATGTGTAACTCCAAACATGGAAACATGTCACTGGTACAAGACAAGAAAACCATAATGATTTTGTGGGCCATTATATTAAGAAAACTGTTATTTATTATTTATTACTATTATATTTTCTTGAATGTGGGTGTATTTTTGTTCTTATGTGGATATGTTTGGATGTATCTGAAATAATAAGGGATATCTTTGATGATGCAGTAGTACCATTCAGTATTTACATGACAATGCAAACACAAAATGAAGAGCCAGAGGAGGGAAGCTGGTAATATTTCAAAATTTTATTAACGAACATAATCTCTGAGGAACAACAGCAGTTCTCGCGCTCTCTGTACATGCAACTGTAGAAAATAACAATTTAGAATTTTTACTTTTCAGTTTTAATCTTTTTTTCCCCATCCATCCTCATTTTCAGTTTCTCTCGATTTTATTTTTTTGTAATTTTTTTTCTTTTGTTTTTTTTGCAGGAAATCAACAACAGCTAAAGGTGAAAGTACTGGATTTCTGTTACAGCACTGACGATAGCATCAACAACCCCCCCGTTTATCCCCTCCCCCCCTTAGCTGCTCCAACAATATGTACACAAATAAACTACATTGTACAAATAAAAAAATGTTACATGTTACATTATAATCACCTGCAGCGAGCGCACGCAGCTCGTTGCTGTTAGAACCCCACATTCTACGCAATTTTTCAGACTAGTACAAAGAGGAGGGTGCAAAACGTCCTGGGAGGTTTTATTTACAGAACTATGTACAGTATGTCTCTTTCACGCATTACAAGGAGGAAAATTTACACAGTGGAGACCAACTTCAACTCAAAACATACCACAGGTGTCAGAAAAAACAAAAAGATAATAAATAGGTTATTTCTCACCATTTAAAGAATAGTCCTCCATGCTTTTTATTAGTCATTTTCCATTCTAAAACAAAAAGGAACAAAGAAACAGCTACAGTCTGGGTTTGAATTAAAAAATAAACAAAAGAAAACTAGAAAAAAAAGGCTTGAAATTGTGATTCTATATAATGAAAAAATAGCAATTATGTATATTTATGTCCAGTAAGAAAAAGAAAAAAAAAAGAACAACAAATAACAAATCTAAAATAAACATTATGAGTGAATGTGAGGAGAGTAGAGGTAATATGTTGCTGACTGAGGTGGTGTCAGGCTAGCATCTGTATCACCACGGCCAAGTGCTCTACTGTGCATCTGAGGACTGATGTGTGTGTCGTCTGTACTAAATTTTTCCAGAAATCACTCTTTTTGCTAGTTTAATATTCACATTGGAGAATTGATGTGGATGGATGTGTTTAGTCTATTGCTCTGCGCAGCAGGGTACTGCAGATCAGGGGTGGGGGTTGTCGCCTGTCAGTTGTTCAATGCGTCTTGTGTCAACCATCACCATTTCAAGCCTTTGTAGTTTAAATAAATGACTGATAACAGGAGTAAAAAACAAAGGCAAGGGCTGAAACCGTTTTTTCTTTCCTTTTTTCTCTTTTTTAAAAAGGTGACACATGAAACGGAAACACATTTGATGTCTTGTAAACAATAGTGAGGGTGTGGTCGGTCAGGGCATAGTAACGGTATACATTCTGCTCAATAAGCAATGTGATTGACATGCCACTGGTGTTTATGCTTTATACAGGAACAAAAAAAGTTAAAAAAAAACACACACACACACAAGGATTCTGTGAACAAAAGACACCCTAAACCTCTCCCCCCAAAATTGTGTAAGAAACCAACAACAAAGTAAAAATAAAAACATGGCGAACAGGGGCTTAAAAAAATCCAAAAACTCGGCTCGCTTGGTGGAGCAGTGGGTTGGAGCGTAGGCCATGTGGAGCGGTGCTCGCAGTGGACCCAGGTTCGAGTCCTGGCCGGAGCGTCCTTTGCCGCATGTCTACTGCCCCTTCTCTCTCTACCATTTCCTGTCTGCCGGCTTTGCAGAAAAAAAAAAAAAATCCCAAAACTAAAATTCTGGCTATTTGTATCCAAATATGTATGTATACCGACTAGGATGTGTGTAACTATACATCTAGCCACCTTGTCTGCACAGTGTAATAGCAACAACCATCGCACTTGTCTAGACATACCATACACAGCTATGCTGATTGACAGTGTGTAAATCACTTAAATGTTTCAGATAATATTGCCATCAGGATACACGAGCAGCTCTCATACACAGACAGGCAGCCTATGTGGTAGGTCAGGGAAGCTTTTAAAAAGACCCACTGAAAGTAGAGAATCACTACCAGTCATCACAAATCACCATTTTGATGAGATTATTTTTCTAACTGAGGACAATAAAAGTTGACACAGCACAGGCTGTTTCTTTCCACCTTCGCTGCTTTGTTAAAACAGGTCTAATTTTTACGCTTATTTTGAGAAGATTGAAGTCTTGTCTACTTGGGGCCTGACAGAAGAACATGATGATGGCAAATGCCAACCACACAACAGTAATATAAGGAAGTAACCTAACATTTAAAATCCCTGACAACACTAGCCAAAACCCCTTGCAGATTAAACAAAGATAAAACTTAGAAGGCAGATGTGACTGGAGCTAAATGTTGGTTAATGTTGTTGTTATTGTGTTGTTGAATGTTGAACCCCCTATGGGCTGTACTAAAATTTAAGTATATTTAAAAAACACCCATTCAATTGAAAGGCCACGCGTCTTGTGCAAAGCCAAATAAGGTTCTTGAGTTTTCTGACACCACTGGCACCATCCAGTGAGTAAAGCTGGAACAGCACCTAGAAAATATCAACTGCTTTCCAGTGATGGAGGAACAGACAGACTGACACACCAATATTAACAAGTGTGAACGGAATGAAACCTGTCGATGGAAGTTACAACTTTTCAGTCCAACAAACGCAAAAAGAAAGGAGGAACGACCTGTGTCCTGTCAGTTTTAGACAATGATGTTTTGTGATGATTAGAAATGACAGTCCAATTTTATATATATCAAAACAAAATAAGGTAAATTAATTTGAAACTATTACACATTTACATTATGCTTTTGCTCATGAATGACATCTCTCTTACTTTCATTCCACCCATATATATCTATGCGACTTTGCCCAACAATGAGTACATTTTTTTTCACTGAAAAAGGCATTTTCTTGGTTTGAGAATTTTCAGATATAATTGTGTAGTAAAGCAATGAATAATAATCCTCTGTCTATTCTTTAAATAAATCCGCAACAACTATTCTGCTACATCTGTGATGGTTTGGCCTGTGAGAGGCCGGTTAAATCCAGAAGTGGTCTCAGCTATTTGTGTGTTGTTTGTTGTGGTGATCCACATCCAGGTAAGTTGCTTTTTCTTAGCCTGGACTGAATCTAGAGATGGGATCATACAACTGTGCACTAGAGTCTTTCAAATACTGACAGAATCGTGTACACATTTTGGCCCATGGATATGAGGGGGGAAAGTGCTGCCCAAAAGTGAACTGTACATAAAAAGATAATTTTTATTTCTTTTATGTTTTTTCTTTACACTTAACTGAGTGATATTACAGTACATAGGTTATTTACAACTGTGCAGTAATGTGTGGCAAAATAAATTATCTAGAAGGCAGCAAGAATACATTGGTTAACGAATATAAAAACTGTACGGAATACAACTTTTTTTCAGTTTTCTTTTGTTTTTTTCCATTAAACTAATATTGGCTCTGTAGTGTTTCAAGTCACTTCCTCAGAAACAATGAAATGCCCAAGTAAAGAAATAGACAAAAACAATATTTCTCTCCACCTGCCAAAACCACGATTTTCTCAATAGTCTCTTTGAATCTCAACATTCGTTATGTTTGTTTCTTCTGGTTGTCCTGTGGTGTTTTTGCAGTCCATGGCGGTCTGATGTGTTTGTGTTGGAACAAGCAGGGTGGCTGAGGAACACTCCGGTCTGTCCTCAGGGATCCGTGCCTGTCCTCTTCTGTTTTAGCAAGGCTGAGAAGCTGCAGGATCAGTCTCTTCCTCTCAGACGTGCACACACATCGATATCCCTCTGCTGTATTCCAACCTGCTGCAGGCTCTGTTGCAAAACTGTTTAGCTCGGCCTGGTGCAGTGTGAACAGAGACGGTGTCCTCTGGGTATACGGTCTTATAGCCCCAAATCCACCGCCAGCTGGTTCTAGCTTCCTGGTCTGTCTGTCCCAGCCGTCTTACTTTAGATACACATTGAAGATCCATATAATGCACCACAGCTCCGTCGACATCTTCTGGGTCAGCGCTGCACTCTAGTTCTCTTTGCCTACCAGGAGCCCTGGGTCAACAGGGGAGGCTTCTCTCCTCAGTCCACCCTCAGGACAGGCACCACGCTTTTGGGGGCGCTCCTCTCTGGTAACTCCTCCCAGTGGCGGTGGGTCTATTGAAGCAGGGACCAAAAACGAACGCAGAAAATATATCTCTGTCCCCTCTCACTGTAACTGAACGCTGAACAACTGTGTAACAATGTCAGAGCCTCAAAGCAAAAACTGTTGCTTCTAACACTCTGATCGAATGAAATAATAAAAACTTTTGAGGATGAAAGTGCAAGTTGTGTATTTTCTTTTTCCCCAGTAAAACAGGTTTCCTTCTTCACAGAAGGGAATCAAGAGCAAGTTTTTCCATCTGTACTCTTTCTATATGATATTTTTTCCTGTCTAAAGTCCTCTTTCAAACTTGCTAGCCCTTTCCATTTGTTCTGTTCAACGGAGTCTCTTTGAGAAGAAGTGATTCAGACGAAGTTTGCTCTTTATCAGTGAGCACAGATGTGTCACGCAGGCAACAGGACAAAGTCATCGTTGACATCGACCATTGGCACGTAGAAGGACGGCACTTCGTTGACACACAGGGACTTGTGCCCTGCTGGGTCCAGTTCCTGAACCTTCAACTGCCACTCCATCCTTTGCACTGCGTTAAGGGCTGCTGCTTCATGCTGTTGCCGCATTAACAAACATGTCTAGGAAAAGGAGATAGTAAACATAAATACAGCTGACAAGCCCTCAAGAGTATGATATCAATGCTTTTAAATCAAGACATAACAGCACATATTAGCTGACTACATAGTGCTGCTATTTACCTTCATGCGGTCATATTTATCATCCACGTCCTGGATCCAGGAAATGAACTGACGAGCGTTGAAACGATCTCTCACAGATTTGTTTTCATCACCCTGAGAAAACAGATCAAATTACAATGCAGATGATGTTATAATGACTCTCTTGAAGTCACTTACAACAGACTCATCACTTTGGTGTGCATTTGTATATTTTCTACCTGGCTTTCTGATGGCATGTTGTATACTTCAGAGTCCAGAAGCATGGTGCAGGCGCTGAATGGCACAGCTTGATTGGCTATCGTCCTGGCTGCTCTGCAGTGGACCCTTAACACTTCCTGCTCACATGAGACAATCAGCTTCTCCTGTGAACAAGAGGATAAAGAGAGAAAATAAGTATTACACACACAGTTAAGACTATAAGATGACTAACAGGCTGGGTGGTGGGGTCAGCAGAAGTGGGTCTTGATCTGTAGTTCACTCTGACACAATATAAGAGTAGAGGGTATGCAGATTTCACTTCATTTCTATTAAAAACAGACTTTGATCTTTCATCAAAGAAGTGCTTATGGCATTTAGTGTATATCTCTAAGGCTGTGTTTATATAAGTGGGAACAAGGATTGAGCAATAACTGAAGTCATAGATAATGAGTAAGCTTTGAAAATAAGAAATGTGAATGTGTCCTGCCATGCAATCTATTCCTTACCCGTTCTATGCTGTGCTGCAACCTGAGCTTCCCTCTTACAGCCTCCTGTTGTCTGAAAAGCTCCTTCAGAGGTTCCGACAGTGATGGAGGTGGGGCAATCTGAGACAAACAACATAGACCATTTATATCCCCTATGCCCTCACAATTTTTATTATACCAAAATAGACAGTATGCACTCTACAGCTTTATTTTCCACATTAAGACATTATACACTAAAAACATGCTAAATGGACTAAATGGTAAATGGACTTTACTTATATAGCACTTTTCTAGTCATTGTGACCACTCAAAGTGCTCTACAATACGTCACATTCACCCATTCACACACATTCATACACTGGTGAGAGGTGGCTACCCCTACCTGCTCACCAGTAAGTAACTAAGACATTCACACATTCAGATGCTATTATTTATTATTGCAGATGCTGTGCAAAATAAAAATAAACAATGTTCAGTAACTATTAGATAATATATCAGATTCAGGTAACTTACCACAGGGATGTGAAGCTTGCTGAGAGGCTTCCCATCCAGCAGGTAGGAGCCAGTATAGGTCACATACTCAGCATAACACTGTGGGGCCTGTGGGGTGATGTAGCACAGAATCTTCCTCTTTTCCTCAATCTTCTTCCTGATCTGCAGGTACTCAAAGTAGGGGTTGGAACGGTCACTGTGGTAAGGCTCAATATCATCCAGCTTGATGGCATTGACTACTACAGCCAAAGTTTGCTGGATCATTTCCCTGGTCTGCTGCATTGCTGTGTTCACCAACTGGACCTGGACCTGCTGCGTGGCTGAACGTGGAAATTTCCTCTTCCGTGGGTGCTGGGTCTGAGACTCCTCTTCATCCATGGGAAGAGGACGACCTTTAGTCGTCTTACTGAGAACCACTGATGCGGTGGTGGTCAATGAAGTAGGTACAGATACTGCTGGGTTTGAATTAGATGCAGCAGTGGAGACACTAAGCACAGACTCTTTGTCCTTCTTCAAAGCTGAGAAGGTAGAGGTGGGTGTCGGAGTTCTTGTAGGGATAGGATTAATGCTTACTGCTGGACTGGTCGTTACTGGGGTGGCAGTTGCAGAAGAGGTTATGCTGGAGGTAGGAGGGACAGCAGCAGCAGAGGGATTGTTCTTGGCGCGATTGCGGGTCACCCTTTGAGGGATTTCCTCCACCTTCTTGGGAATATCAATAGTGGGGGACACTGTGGTTACGGTCACTGGCGTCAGCTTGGATGTGGCCTCTTGAGTGTCAGACAGTTCCACTGTGCTGGAGAGAGTGACTGGGATGTGCGAAAGAGTACTGCATGATATAGATTCTGCTATAGGCTCAGACATCTCTTCCTGTCTCACGTCTGGCTTGACAGGAGACATTGAATCTAGGGGTAATGGCAAAGATTCAGTCAGGGAGTGGATCTGTATGTGATGTTGCTGAGTGGTGTCTGATTTCACAGATGAATACAACAGACTGGGATCCGACTCCTCAGGTCCTCCATAAGTTCCCTTTCTTTCCAATATGCTGCTCTGTTGTTGTGTGAGAGACAGAGAGCTATTGACTGGCACACTCTGAGGCTCAAGGTCCAACTCTTGCTGGAAGTTAGCATGTGGTGATGGTACAACCAGGTCTTGTCCAGTAGGTTCGCCTAGCCCTAGGTCTACAGTAGGGCATGAAGTCTTAGCTAGGCTTGGTAGGTCCACCTCCATTATGTCTGGGTCATCTACATCCGTGATGGTATGTATAATGTGGGTCGATACAGTCTTGTTGTGGTCAGCTAGTTCTGGGTCTCGAGATTCTGCTTCTTCTGACTTGTCTGGGAGTGGCAAGTCAGGCAAAGAGAATGGTCCCAGGTCATCCAGTTCATCTGCATCAGCAGAGAATTGGTCTGCCCAGGGCACCACTGGCTCAGGGCCCACAGCTGGAGCCAAGTCACTATCAGGTGTCGCACTGAAGCTGTGTGTGCTCTGCCTGCTGTCTGGCTCTACACATGCTGGCTCTGTGTCCATCTGGTGACTTTCCTCTATGTTAGGCTTGTTGCAGTCCTGGAAGAAAGACTCCAGCCTAGTGGAGGATGATGAAGTGTTTAAATAGTTGGGTTCCCCATCCATAGCAGTGTCAGGCCTTTCGGGAGAAGGAATGTCAGCCACAGCCTCCTTCTGCTCATCAAAGTCCTCTGGGTCCTCTTTGTGCCACCTGTTCCAGGTGGCATACGGGGGAGTGACAGAGGGGTGTCCAGACATGTGCTGTATGTCACTGTCTGAGTGAGAATAAGGACTGGTTATTTTGGAGACAGCAGCCTCAATCTCCCCATATGTTCTGTGGGGAGATTTGAGGTCCATATCAGGATTCCAACCCATGTTATGATCAAAGCAGCTCTCTCCATGGTTTGGTGCAGAGTGTGTAGGAGAGAGCTGGTGGACCTCTGGATCTTGATGATCTGGAGACTCTGCAGGCCAGCTCTTTCTCAGAGGATCCTCAACTTGAGGGGAGAAGGAACAAGGCTCTGTTGTTTGCTCTGGCTCCTCCACTGCACAGTTATTTCTATCAGGTCTTTCATCCAAATCACCCTCTTCCTCATCTTCCTCCTCTTCTTCATCCTCCTCTTCCTGTTCCTCTGTGACAGAAGGAAGATCTGAAAGGATGAGGTTAGGCTCACTGTGGTGAGGTTCAGAGATGTCATCAATGTCTAGCGGAGGCAAAGCAGCAGGAGCTGGGGTTGGTGGTGCAGCAATGTCAAAGCAAGGCTCCTGAGGGTCTGGCCTGTGAACTGGTGTTGAGGGTTTGGGCAAGAAACTGTTGTACACACTGTCAGGAAGGTGCTCATTACCCTCTGTGCCAGCAAGAGCTGGTGTTGCCACATCTGGCGTTGGATGGGCTGGCTCCCGCCGAGGAGACAACATTCTTATTGGGGAGAAATAGGGTGATGACAGGCACTCCAGCCTATCCGCAGATGCTGATTTCTCTTCTAGAGTTTGGGAGGCAGCTTGATCAAATTCAGCTGAATCACCCTGCTGTCGAAGCAACTTATCAGCTTCAGCTTTGAATTCATCCTCCAGAGGTCTGCGAACATCAGAGGATGCAGAACGGCTGACAAGTGGTAGCTGGAGGTTCTTTGCAGGGGTAGGGCAGGTGCCCTCCTGGAAACTCTGGGAGTTAGAGTACCTGCTGGGTGGAAAACAAAAAGTCATTAGAAAATAGTCAGTAGAGTAAAACTCTCGCTTTAAATAAATCAAAACAGGAAAACCACAGTAAAATGTAATGCTTAAATACCTTTCAAAGAAGGATGGTGAGCAAGCGTTCATAGACATAGTCATAGCTGAAGAATTCTGGCAGTCCAGTCCATCCAGCATGATATCAGGGTAATCTTCTGCACTACAAGATGGAGTTCGAGGAGTCTGCATGACTTCTTCATAGCTGGGGCAGGAGATGACAGAAGTTGGTGTGGGTACACCAGTGGGCCTGTTCTGATCTGGTCTAGGAGAAGCAGGAAGATTCTCCTTCATTTGGTGACCAGTCAACCAGTCCTTTGAGTGTTGACTGTCAGTAGACTGAAATTTCCGGCTAGGAGACATCATCTGGGCGGGGAGACCCACATCCTTCAGCTTCTTCTCTTTAAGACCAGACTCCAGGCTGTTGGATTTCTTTGATAACTCACTGCGATTTTTCCGGACCTCCTCTGTGGACTTGGTTTTGTCCTTGAGTTTAGGATCCCCTGACTTGGGTCGCAGCTTCTCCATCTGCTTCATCCTTTCTTTATGTCTCTTGTGGCGCTCTTCAATCTCCTGGTCTTTTAGACTCAGCATCTGACCAAAACTTGTTATCTGATAATCACCATCCACTAACAGTTTCTCACGTGGACGATTATCTTTCCGGACTGTGTCTTTGGACTGAGTGAGCTTTTCATTTTCATCCTTAGCCTTTGATTTACTGTGATCCATTCTGTTGTCTTTGTCCAATGTGTCCCGATTTCTGTCTTTTTTCATATCAAATTTAGGACTCTCTTCTTTTGATCTGTCTTTCAGAACAGTTACCTGCGGCCCATCTTTCAACCCTAACTTCACATCCTCCTTGGTGTGTTTAAATGACCCAAAACCATCCATGTATTTGTTCTTCTCCTCCTTAATTTTTTCCTTGTGTTTCTCTTTTTTCTTTTTGTCCTTCATCCTGTCACTGATGACACCAGTTGCTTTGTCCTTTTTGGACATCTCTTTTTCAAATTCCAGTGTTTTATCAAAGTCATCTTCACCATCTCCCTTACCTCCATATGGGAATGTGTAAGGGTCTGCCTCCAGTGGCATGGGCTCTTTCTCAAAAGGTAAGCTCTCTCTGCGACTGTAAGATTCTCTGATCTCCTCGGTCTTGTCACGTTTGTCTCCTTTGTCTTTCTTGACCTTTTCTTTCTCTTTGTCGTGGCTTTTCTTGGACGAAGATGAAGAGGAATGTCGATGCCTTTCTTTCTCTCTGAACTTATCCTGGGGTGTAGATATACACAGGGAGTCTCTCTTGTCCTCAGACACATCTGTCAGGCTGATGGAGTCATAATAACTTGTGAGGACTGGCTCGTGACCTCGGTCAGTGAAACTGTCCGAAGACATTTCACTGTTCTTGTCATTAGAGTCATCTTTGTAATCATTCATAGCTTCCTCCTCCAATTTTTCTAAGAGGGACTTTTCATTCTCACCGCTGCCTTTTAAGGGTTTTCTTTCCTTAGAATAGTCCAGTTTGTCTTTATATTTACTCTTTGTCTTTTCTTCACTGGTATCCCTTTTGTCCAACAGCTTCTGCTTATTTTTCTTGTCTTGGTTTGAGTCCACTGACATTCTGTCTTTTCTTTCCTTATGTTTTGCATCCACAGAGTCTTTCTTGTCTTTGTTATGTTTCTCCAGAGAGCCCTTCCTCTCTTTACCTGTGTCAAATGTGGACTTTTCTTTTTTCTTCTCTTTGTGATCTTTCTCTTTTGCCTTTTCAGCGTTGTGTTTAGCCTCTGCAGAAGATTTCCGGACTTTTTCTGTAGGGAATTGATCTAGCTCATCCTGATCAGGTGTTGAGTCTTTTCTGATGGAGTCAGACACAAGTGCACCACCACCACTGTAGCTGTCCTCATCATCATCACTTTCATCAGTGAAAATGTCAGCTATCTTGAGCCATGTTTTCTCTCGAATTTTCTCAGGTTTTCTTTCCTCTTTCTTTACTTCGATGAAATCTTTCTCCCTCTCAGTGTGTTTGTCTTGAGAGGACTTTTCTTTCTTGTCCTTGGTCTGTTCTGATGACATCTTCCGATCTTTGTCTTTGCCATGAGACTCTTTATGTTTGTCTTTGGCCCCTTCCTTCTTGTCTTTGGTGCTACGGTCTGCATCCTTTTCCTTGACAGCTTTTTCTGTTGAGCTTTTCTCATTCTTTTCCTTCTCCTGATCAGCTCCTCTGTCTTTTGTTTTATCCTTGTGCTTATCAGCTTTTGTCTTCTCTCGCTTTTCCACTCCCTCTCCCTTCTTTTCTTTTTCTTTTCCAGAGTGGTTTCTTTCTCTGATATCACACGATTTACTGACAGCATCAATGTCTTTGAAGAAAGTGTCATTGCCATAGTCATCTCGTATCGATTCTTGTTTGATTTTAATGTCCTTTCTTTCCTTCATGAACTCATATGAGTCTTTGCGGTCTCGACTAATGTCCAGAGAATCTTTCTCTTTTTTGTCTTTGACTACATCTGTGGACTCCTTCCGCCTTTTCTCTTTTTCAACTGAGTGACTGGAATTTAACTTTTGTTTTTCTGACCAGTCTTTTTTCTTTTCATTTGTCTTTTCTGAAGAATCTTTGTCTTTCTTCTTTGATGTAACTTCTTTCTCAGATCTTTTCTCGTTATGATCTGATTTCTTGTCCTTGACTTTGTTTTCTTTCCTCCTCGTCTCTTCCTTAACAGTCTCAACAATTAGTTTAACAGCATTGTTGGCTTTATATTCCTTGTACTCTTTGACAGGAGCATCCCAGCTGTCATCTCCATAGAGGGAGGAGTCCGAGGACATCTCTGAGCCCCATCTGTCATGATGGTCATCTGAGGCACTGAGCTTTGTGTCCTCCAGGTTAAGGAAACGGTTGTTACCGTCATAGCTTTCATATTCTGACTCTTCTTTCTGTGCCTTTTCCTTTTTACATTTCTCCTTCTCCTCCTTGGTATTTTTCTCCTTGTCCACTTTTAGATGTTTCTCTTCTTTCTGCTCACTTTTCCTGTCTGCCTTTGAGGAGGACTTCTCCTTTGACTTTTTCTTTTTCTCCTCTTTGTGGACTTTTTGTTTATCCTCCTTGGGCTTCTCCTTCTCCTTGATACTTCTGTCCTTGTCAGATTTTACAGGCTTTTCCCTCTCTTCTTTATTTGTCTTGTCCTTGGTTGAGTCCTTTGTTTTCTTATTTTTCTCCTCTTTCATTGTTCTATGCAAATCCTTTCCAGATGACCAATCCTTATCTTCAGACTTGCTTTTTGACAGCCTATCCTCCTTTTTTGAATGGTCTTTTTCATGCTTTGATAACTTGACTTTGCTCTCAGCTGGAGATTCTGATTCAACAATTAAGGATTTTTGCCTTGAATCGTCAAAATCAAAAGAATAGCTTTTGACAAATTTCTCATTCATGTCTTGATTAAGCACTAGACTTGGAGCTTTGTCCTTTTCCTTATTTTTGTGCTTGTGCTTAACTTTATGCTTTTTCAGCACTTTGCCATCTACATCAGTTTTGGAGGCCATACTGTCTGCATTGGAATTTTTGTAGAGCTCAGAGTTTTTCTTTTCTACTGTGTTACTGTGCACATTGTTATTCTTCTTTTTGTTCTCCTGCGCTTTCCTCTTCACTTGTTTTACTGACTCCACACTGGAATCAGCAGAGGAGTAGTCAGACTCACTGGACAGTCTTGTTCTGACAGAGTCTGAGAGAGAACTGACGTCTGACCATGTCGGAGATGACACTGTCTTCCAGCCATCTGTCCTCCATTGCTTTGGATGCTGTTCTGCTAACGATGGCGTTTGTTTCTGAGAGTTCAAGTTTCCATGGGAGGAAGAAGAGGATGCGTTAAAGCCAGGGGATTCTTTCAGGCTCGCTGCAGAAGAGTCCTTTATACTATTTGAGCCCTTATCATCCTCACTCTCCATATCTCCACAATCAGAGTCAGATGTACAAAATTTGTCATTTACTTTACCAAACCTGACTTCTTTACTGACATTGTTTTTACTCTCTTTCTTTCGCTTCTTTTTGACTTTATTTTTGTCTTTTTGTTGTTTAGAGCTCAGGCTGCCAGAGTCTCTAGTCTTGGTATTTGTTTGTTGGGCCTGTTGCCGTGGCGTAGGCGCTGGGGTGAAACACAACGTCCTATCATCCTCATCTGAACTGTTACTGTCAGAGATGATCCGCCTGACAGTTTTCTTTGGTGTGAGTGAGTTGCTTTTGGAATAGGTTTTAACCTCCATCTTGGGTATGGAGATGAAGCTGTTGGCCTTGTTGATCGAGTCCTTACGGAAGTCTTTTTTTAAGAGATGCTTGTCGTCCACAGGGGGGACACGTTCCTCCTCATCGTCCTCATCAAATTCGTATTCATCTTTGACGGGTGTGACTGCAGATTTAGGAGGGTCTGCTGTTTTCCCTTTCAACTTGAGGCCCTTCTCAAACTCTGAGTCTGTGTTATTGCCATCGACAGAGCTGGACGGGGCAAATGAAGGGGCATCTTCCTCCTCTGAAGATTCTGTTGACAGTAAAAAGAGGCAAAATCAATACACAATTTACATCAACACTTATAGTCCCATACCTGCATAACAAGTACAGCCCTATAACTTACATAACAACTAAATATCTGCAGTACATAATTAATTAGTTGATATTACATACCTGATGAACTTTCTTCGCTTGAGGTGTAAGTGCCTTTCCCCAGCAACAGATTCAGCATTGTTGGAGAATTGGCAACCTTCAATGGTGTTTCACCTCTTCTGTTGCTTTGACGTGGGTCTCCTCCATACCGTAAAAGTAGCTTCACCACCTGAACCAGTAAAGAATATGTTTATGTAAACTCCAGTTTAAGAGGTAATTTTAACCTGCTGTTGTGAATTTCAATGACAAAAGCTCAATGTGCTACTAGTTTCTCAGACATTATTAGGTCATAACCATGAGACATAAATAATCTTGACAGAGTCAGAATACTCCTCCTTTACTTACAACTATATAAATAAAGTAGCAGAGTTATAATGTTGAATGTTCACACATTAAGCTATATAATCTACGATGCATATTTTATTAACCTTGAAATGCCCGTTGTTGGACGCATCATGTAGAGGAGTGTCATCATCCAGTCCCTTGGTGTTGACCTCTGCTCCGGCTGCCAGCAGCTGCTTGGCCACATCATAGTACCCCCTGTTGCACGCCTCATGCAATGCAGTCCAGCCTAATCATAAGAATAATTGCTGTGTCAGAGGTTTATGCAGCATATGAATGAATTTATGTCATGACATGCACAGAATAGAGGACAGTCTGTACACAAAGCCTCTTACCTGCAAAGTCTTTTACATTCACATCAGCTCCCTCACTGATGAGCTCCTTGATGCGGCGTACCTCTCCACGGATTGCTGCTCTGTGCAGCCGAGTCTCCCCTCTTTCATTTCGTTTATTTACTTTGTCTTTGGTTTTAGATGCAGAGTTTGGTGTTCCCTTCTGACCCACACTGGACTGTGACTGGTGCTTTGGTGTTGTGTCTGTTGGTAAGAGTCAAAAATAAGAAATTTTACTTCACGCTAGCATGAATTAATGTTTTTACAGTGTTTTTGTGTTAATGCTTTAATCTTTATTTTCATTTCTATTACTGCTACTATTCAAAACAGATTGTTGCTTAGCACAGCCACAAGGGGGCAACCTTACTCTAATGATTGGTGGCAGATTGGTTGAACCCACTTTACTTGAGCTCATTTCATCACATTTACAAGATTAAACCCAAGCCTTAATCACATTTACATTATTGAGTTTGCACAGCTATTGTCCCAAATGATATTTGGAACTCACTCACTTAATCTATGTCCATGCCTTCAGGCATGCAACAAAAGAATTAGCATATAAATAAAAATGGCTATGCATTAGCCCTCACCAACTTAATTCTACCTCAAATATCAACAGTGAGAGAAAAGTAAAAAAAAAA
>JANJYP010152207.1:0-10259 GCA_024605115.1 Rastrelliger brachysoma
ACATCCTGTCCTGTCCCCCCCCCACTGCCAAATAAAAGACATGAAAAGACTAAATACACTCATTATAATTCAATACATTTGCTTATACTAGCTGTACAACTTTACAACCACATTTTCATACTACAGCCCAATTCATATTTTATCATGTAACTATTTAATTTAGTATTTAATAAATGTGTCTGTTGCCAGTTAACAGACTCATTTCATTTTTTTTAAACTTGTGTATAGTTCACTTATTAAAGCATATTCTATTGGGGAATACATCTTATATACCAAGTTATGTTGTTTTCTTATGTGTATGTATTTGTAACCTACTTCCAGTCCATCCTTACTGGCTGAGTTTTCGGGATGAAACCCTCAACCTGATGACTCACACCGTGGTTCTATTCTAACGTGTAACTGTCGCTCCTAGTTTCAATATGTTTACTACAAATGTTCTTTTTCTCTAAGTACCTTCCATTTCCTGTGCTTCATCTGCTGAGCATGCCGTACGCTCCCTCAGCCATGCGGTGTCCACGCGTCGCTTCTGCCCGCTGATTGGCTAGAGCTGACACAAACAACGCTTTTCCACCAATGAGAGCGGTGTGCACGCGCTGAGCCATGCTGTTCATCCTGGCTCCTCGTGTGCAGTTCGGGCTCATAGTATAAAAGCACCACCTCCCTCTTTGTTTACAGCAGACTCAAGTGGGAAGCAGTGCTTCCGAATACGAGCTATCGCTTCTCAGCGGCTCTAGCAAACAGCAACGCAATTCTACACTAACGGTTTTTTTAGCTCCTTGTCGGATAACCTCAACTTGCAATCATGGTGGCCATGACAAAGAGAGTGAAAACCTTCCAGGTCGTATTTTCGGACCCAAGCAAGACTTTTTACTGCGGCGGAGACAAGGTGGCTGGACGGGTGGAGGTGGAAGTGAACGAGGTGACTCGTGTGTCCGCAGTGAAGGTTCTGGGTCTGGGCTGCGCCAAAGTGGAATATGCGAAAGGAAAGCAGCGTTGTCGCCAGGAGGCTGAATACCTCCGATATGAAGCAGTTCTGCGGCTCGACGATCAGCCCACAGGTACGGACATTTACTTTATTGAAGTCATGTAACCATCCGCAGTCAAATATCATTATAGTGCAACAAGTTAGCACAGTTCGTATATTAGTCAGTGTAATTGAATGATCTCTTAGCTTCAGCACACATGTAGATAGAAGTATTCAGTTGCTTTTGGCATGTTGTGCTAGTGTGAATAGAAGTGTTCACTTTGACTAATGACTGGCTGACAGCAGAGTAATTCCTGAAATGATTCTCTCAGTACAGTTATAGTAGAGGGAGACTCCCTGAGTCTTAATATGGATACTTATTAAGTTACACTGGTGTTCCCCACGGTGTATCAAAGTGCTGTTGGTGCCAGCCAGCTACAGTCAGCAGCCAAGCCTAGTGGAGACTGAGATCAGAGAAAGTGATGTCATTGATGAATGAAAGTGAAATGAATGTTCCTCTTCTTCTTCCAGACTCTGATGGATCAGTCGTCTTGAGGCCTGGCAACAAATACCAGTATGACTTTGGATTTGAGCTCCCCCAGCAAGGGTAAGGCTGCTTTCTTTATTCATCTTAGAATACATGGCCTTTTACTTAGCTTTATTATAATGGAATTATATAGAATATGTTTGGTTTTAATGTTCATGTACGCTTTTGTTCTCACAGGCAGCTGGTGTCTTCATACAAGGGGAAGTTTGGATATGTCCATTACTATGTGAAGGCTGTGATGGAGAGGCCACAGCAGTCTCCTCTGGAGTGCAAGAAACCCTTTGAGGTGGAGGAGCCTCTGGATGTCAACACCCCAGACCTACTGGTGAGTTCACTGACATTACATTGCTGCTTGAGTTTGCATGTGAATCCTCCAGATGTTGAGTCTTAACTGTCCTGTTTCTCTTCAGTCTCCTACTGGTGGCATGAAGGAGAAGAAGGTCACCTGCATGTTCATTCCTGACGGTCAGGTGTCACTGAACGCCAAGATCGACCGCCGTGGTTTCTGCGAAGGCGAAGACATTTGCATCAATGCAAAGTTTGAGAACACCTGCTCCCGTATTGTGGTGCCCAAAGCAGCCATCATCGCCAAACACATCTACCAGGCCAACGGCAGGACCAAGGTCTTCCGTCAGAAGTTGTCAGCAGTGAGGGGGAACCACATCATCTCTGGCATGTGTGAAGCCTGGCAAGGAAAGACCATCAGGGTTCCCAAGATCAAACCGTCCATGCTGAGTTGCAACATCATCCGCGTGGAGTACGCACTCATGGTAAGACTTGAGCTTCTGGATGCAGCATAAACCTTAGTTAACACTGTTATTGCCAACTGTGAATTTAAAATCAGTGCTAATGTGAATGTCTATGATCCTCCTTCTAGATTTACGTCCACATTCCCGGCAGTGAGAAACTGATCCTGGAACTGCCCCTTGTTATCGGGACTGCTGGTCTTGGCAGCCGTTGCAACAGCGTGAGCAGCCAGGAGGGTTCAGTCAGCAACGCCTCTCAGAGCTGGGTGTCTCTCAGGATGCCCTCTGAGCCCCCCAGCTACAGCGACATCCCCAGAGACTGTGGCCTGGACCAGCCCCTCACTCCGCTCCTGGATGACTTTGACGGCGACGACAGTCCCATCTTCATGAACATGTCTGCATTCCCATTCCCGTCACCGCCTCCATACACTGAGGTAGGCGTCTTAGACACACATCATTTATGAGATGCTGTAAAACAATCAAGCAGTTAATCAGTAGTAATCTGTGATAACACGACTAATAAAACTGTTCTCTGTTTCCAGGCTGAGGAGGAGTTCAACGGCAACGCTCGCATGCTTCCTGTCTGTTGAAGCCCAACAGAGATTGTAGAACTGTGGTCCAGTTGTCAGGGACCGTTTTCAATTTAAGGCACTTCAAAAGGAGTAGAAGGTCCAAACTTGAGAAGAGATGTGTTGGAGAAGGAAAGCTGGGACTGTGGAGGTGGACAGAAAGCCTGTTCTATCATCTGTCTTCACTGCGCTTCATCACCTTCGCTGTTCCTAACTGTCTTCCTGGTGGTGTTCTTCAGGTCGTGGATGTGAAGGTGGAGCCACAGAGTCGGTGGCGCACTACGTATCTGAATAAGCTGTCCCTTCCAGAGATTAATGATCAGGGTGTAATTTGCCCATCACAGCCACTTTATGACTTTGTTACTGGGGCCAAGAGTTGTATGAGTCAGGCCCAAGCCTGCTGTGACATCTATGCTTTTTAGGGGTTTGTCTTTTCCTCATGATGCTTAGTCATTCCAGTCAAACCCTCTACCTGTAAGGGCTCTCACTAGACAAACCCTCCTCCTGCTACTTCTGTCCAGTGAGTTGTGTTGCTGTTAAGAGTTAGTCTGGAATATTGTTGCCTTTTGAGAATTACAGCATGTACAGCAATCTTTCCTGGATGCAGAGTGTTGTGCAGCATCCAGCTTCATATGTTACAGTGTTTGAAAACAATTTTGCTTTTGTTCTTGTTTTTTTTGCACTTTTTTATGAATGCATTTTGCTCTACTACTGCCTACAACCATTTATGTTACGTTTGAACAATGTTTCTGATGTGTAGAGTGAGCTCTGTAGGTAAAACACTCCAGACTTGTTGAAAGCTTCATATTTAATTTCCATTTTGGTTCTGAGCGGTGGTTCATGAGCACTGCAAGTGCCAAATACCATCTATAGATGCATGCTCCACACTGATGGAGCGCATCTTTATGTGAGGATAATCATTCTGTCATCTGCAGTTGTCCTAGACAACATTTCACTGTGAGATCCTTCCTGTGGTGGTTTCACAACTTCTATTCTTTCAGGGCTCAAAGAAAATAATCACTGTTTAAGACTGATTTGTGAGATGTTTGTAATGCCTTCTTCATACTTAAAACAAGTATTTTTGTATGGAACCCTATGGGTTAAATTTTTGTAATAAAGAAGTGTTGAAAATTAATTTTCTGCATCTGCCTTTTCCTTCAGTTAACTCAAATCCCTGCATCAGTCACTGAATGTCTGATCAGCTGCTAACTGTTCAGTAGCACATGGAGAGAGAAGTTCTTTATGGTGGAAACCATTATAAGTCATGGCAGCTAATTCTGTTCCTGGCCATAGAGTCATAGCCTATAAATGATGCTGCCAATAGGCCACAGAGCAGGATTCATTCACTGCATACAGAGCATCAGCTAACATTCACATCTGGAAACATGGCAAACTGGAAAACATCTATTACATTTTCTATCATGGGTCATGATCCTCATCTGTAGGATGTTCTGAGACCTGAGGAGGACTAGTGATGTTAAACTCTGCTTCATTAAAGGACAAGTTCTCAACTTTTAAGTGTAGAAACAGCAGCTGTGTCAAATGAACAGTAAATAGTGTTCCTGTTATAGACCATACTGACTCATTTGGACAAAGCTGAAGCTTCATTTTAGCTTCACAGCAACTTTTAAATCCATGTTTACACAGAAGGAGGACTGGAGTTTGTCCTCCATCACTTACATTGTAAGTACATGATGAAGAACAGGAGGAATGATTACAGCAAGAAAAACTGCTCCAATGATAATTTGAGAACCTGATTCTTATTTAGAAAAACTGTGAACCTGCCCTTTAATAAAAATTCTGACTGTATGAGAATTCATGAGTGATTGAACATGAATTAACTGTCTACTCTGAGTGCACTAACTAACCCTTACATAAACAGTTAGATGTACATGCTGATGGGTTTACATTCCAAATAGCAGCGAGGAGTGATTCATTGATCAGCTGCTATAAATGAAACACTGGATGATCAGTGGTGAACGTGAGGAATAGATAGTCTGTCACACAAAGTACATGATGACTGTTTCTCTGTCACATGAAGTTTGATATATTCTCCAGACTTCATTATCCAGGATGTGTGTGCTACTGTCAACTAAAGATGCAGGTGGAATGCATGAGCCTCTGCACACGGTGAACCGAGCTGGTGTATGGGTGGGTGCAGCCCCTTGCTGACGTCTGGTTGCTGCTGAGTGCAACAGATAAGGCAAGTGTTTATCTGCCAGTGACTGTGTGGAGCTGCTGCTCTGCATCACCGCTGAATACTGTACAGGCACTAGCTATGAGGACAGTAGCATGGATATGTATGGTGTTCAGAGGGGACATCCCACCCCCCCACCCCACCCCCCTCCACTGTGACCGGTATTCATCACGTCAGTCACAAACCATTGAGTAAAAAGAACATACTGTGGTTTTACGGGGGAGTGACTAACTATTTTCGGCTCTAAGCTCCTAGTCCTAAGCAATAAATACACAATAGGTAGGTTCCACACTTTGATATGAGGGTCTTTTTGTTTTGCAGATGTAACATATTGATCAGAGTTGCAGCAGGCCTAGTAGACACTGCTGCTGCTGTAGTGCAGAGCCAGGCTAACTGTTCCCATGTTTCCAGCATCTGTGCTCAACTGCTCATTTTTCTCTCTCTTCCTTCCTGTCATATGTAGGCTACTTCCTCTTAGCTTTTTGTGTGTCCTCACTTAAAGCACTGCGCCACAGCACCGTGTGTGAAATCACAATGTCTAACACTTAGAAGCAGTGTAATGTAGAACAAACCACTGGCAGCAAAATGTAATGTTTATACATACATACATGCTTTTTAATATTAATGCAGAACAGGTGTAGTCATTTAGAATAGAATAGAATAGAACAAATAGAATAGAATAGAATAGAATACTTTTTTTTAAAACATTAGATAAACCAAATTAGAAACTAGAATGAATTAGAATTAGAATGGATTCCTCTGGGATCCTCAAAAAGCTAATTTGTTTTTGTTCACACACACACACACACACACACACACACACACACACACACACACACACACACACACACACACACACNCAGTAAATGTACCTTAATTTGATAGTTGTAAGATATACATGTTATTTTCATATTTGTATGTTATTTTATATTTCATATCTAATAATAGACAGCGCTGTGTCCATGGTAATAATGTAGCTATACAGCTCATCACTAGGGTCAAGTCAAGTTGTGTTAATTGTATTGAATTGAATAATTTGATGATCCATGTATACTGATGTGTCTTTATCAATGAATAAAATAGAACACACCCACTAGACTAGACTAGACTAGACTAGACTAGACTAGACTAGACTAGACTAGACTAGACTAGACTAGACTAGACTAGAATAGAATAGAATAGAATAGAATAGAATAGAATAGAATAGAATAGAATAGACTTTACTGTCATTGCACAAGAAGTATAACAAAATCCAAAATCTGCAGTGCTGTGCTAGCCTGACTAACACCAGACCTCATCTCAGCGTAGATTGAGATTCAGTCTGGGAGCCATCAATTCATTTTTTCGTATTTGAGACGTTATTTACGACAGTACAGAGCCGTTTACTGGGTGCTACTAATGTCTATCAAATGTGTCTGTATGTAGCTTATAGCCAGTCGTATCAAACATGCCTGATGATATATGTACAGCCACCAAAATATGATGAGGAAAAAACAATAGTTTGGAGAAATAACAGCATGCAGTGACTATTGTGAAGATAAACATGAGGGAAGGTATTTCTCAATCCACAGACATGTTTTTAGCTTCTGTGTGTCGTCATTGTCTTACAGCCCCCTCCCCTGTTCTGTGATTGGCTTCCTCGCTGAGGGGAAAATTGGGTCCATGATGTCTAGAATGACTTGCAGAGAGAAATGTATGGATATCCAGGCTAGAGCTGTGCTTGACTATAAGAAATATAAAATAATACAGTATAAAACATTTAAAAACAGCTCCAAAGAGGAAAGGTGTGAAGGTGTGGGAAAATGTACAAATGTTGTGAAACCAGTGTGGGTGTGTGTGTGTGTGTATATATATATATGAGAGGCGTGTTAGTCCGTGAGGGAGGGTACAGTCAAATATAGAGCAAGGGTTGACAAATAAAAAGTATGTGTGTGTGTGTCTGACTGTGTGGCTTGAGGAAAAAATGTGTCCACATGTCTACTGTCCATCAGCTTTCCAAGAAAGACTGACATGGAAATGGAACTGGAAACTGTTGCCCCTCAGTTTTCCATCAGCCCCTTTTTTATTAGTGCTAGACAACATTACATAACGGACTTAACTGACACATGCATAACAACACATTTAGAGGACATGGAGACAACATGAAAATCATAACCATAACATAAAGGAAAACATAAAACATCATGAGAAGTTTTAGTATATATGAGAAAACTTTGAAACACATTCAAACATGTCTCTCTAAAGGCATGTGGTTGAATATATATTGCATACACACATCACACTGTATACGTTACAATAATTACATAATCTGAACCTCATGAGATTCTATTCTGAGGTCACTGTTCACTGCCACGCTGTCACATTCTCATCAATCTCAGAGGAAACACTGGTTAAAAACTAACCTTTTAGACAATATCTATAATATAGATGTGTGTATTTCAACACATTTCAATCAATCAATCAGATTTAATTTATACAGCACTTTTCATACATTAAGAATGTAGCACAAAGTGCTTCACAAAATAAAAACATAAAACATATAAAACGTGCAAAACAGAATACAAAATTGTGGTAAAAAAAAAAATCAGATTATTAAACTGACAGCACTATTTCTAAAACCAAACTGACAAATGACAGTGAAACACAACAAACTTTATCAGTGATGTGTTCCAGTGCTTCTTATCGTAGATTCTCCAGCTGTGTGACTAGTAGGATTAACTACATCTCCCAAAACATACCCCCACATTTTGGTGTTTTGCTGACTGTGGTAGAGAGCTGGGCTGAGACCTGCTGACTGAGTACACAAAGTGTATGATTCATTTCACAGGGCTCACATGAGCTGCATGGAAGCAGCTGCATTATGTTTCTGCAACTTCATCAAAGTTTTTAATGTAAAGTATTGTGTGTTTTTAATTATGTTTAATTTGCAACATTGCCTTCTTTTTGTCTGTTTCTTTGTATGTGTTTTATGTGTATTATATTAAATTGAATAGACTTCAGAGCCACACTGCATGAGTGACATGAACACACACTGTAGTTTATTTTGGCTCAGTCCTACACACACGCGTACACACACGCGTACACACACGCGTACACACACGCGTACACACACGCACACGCACACACACACACACACACACACACACACACACACACACACACACACNCTGCCAGAAACACTCATTAGGTATAGGTTTTGACATCAGGGATGACATCTGTGGGCATGAAGTCCTTCAAGAGACTGGTGTCAACACACATCAGTGACGTCACAGACCATCTGTTGGACCCCCTGCAGTTTGCTTACCGGGCAAACAGGTCAGTGGATGATGCAGTCAACATGACAGCACTGTACCTCCCCAGGGACATATGCAAAGGATTTATGGATTGTACTGTGTCTGCTTCCAACTATCAGTGGATTGCAACTTTTCCCCAGCATCCAGGAAGCAGCAGTTGAGGCAGGGAGACTGGTGTCAGTGCTAGCATCCCTCAGGGATACGTGTTCTTCTCCCTCTATGCTGATGACTGCACCTGAGGAGACCCGTCTGTTCCTGAAACCTGCAGATGACACAACAGTCATGTTTCTCAACCAAAATGAAACAGTGATGAGTCTGCATACAGATGGGGAGGTTGAACAGCTGGTCCTGTGGTGCTGCTGTAACAATCTGGAGCAGAACACACCCAAAACTGTGGAGTTGAGAGTTGGACTTCAAGAAGACTCCCTCCACAGCTGCTTTCACCACCCTCAGTTTTGAGATTCTTCGGTTCTACAATCTCCCAGAACCTGAAGTAAGAGACCAATATTGGCACAGTCATGAAAAAGGACCCAGCAAGAGTGCAAACCTCCTACACCACCTCAGGAGGTTCAAACTGTTCAAGACCTGCTGAACCAGTTCTACACAGCAGTCACAGAGTCTGTTCTCTGCACAGCCATTACTGACTGGTTTGGGTCATCTGTCAAACAAAGAGAGGAAAAGACTACAATGGTCAGTGACATCTGCAGAAAAGATTATGAAGGCTGACCTGTTCACCATGAAGGACTTGTACACCAAGAACAAAGAGGCCCTTCACAAAGTGGACATAACCTGTTCTAGCACTGTCCACCAAAATCACTACACATGTCTAAAGCATATAATGTGCAATACACCTCATTTACTGCTGTATATTAGAGCAGCCTACACTTTGATTCACTCATACATATTATTATCAACACGTCACACTTTTTTTAACCATTCCATATTTATATCAGCGCTGCACTATTTGTATCCTGTGTCAGTTCATAGATATGGTTTCACCTGCTACACATTCCTTGTATATCATTCTGAAGACATAGGACATATACTGTAGACATATTCTGAATCGCTGTAGAGAGACGGGCTTCACTCTATTTATCTAGTTATGAATGATTAAGTTCTAAAAACACAATATAGTTTGATATGTCTTTAGTGTACTTTATCAAACATCATTTCCTATCAGCTCTTCACTTGTGTGACCTTCTCTGATTATCTACGCTTGACACTTTATAACACCCTATTAAGCGTCTTTATTACCTTTGATGGTGGTGACAGCCTACAGTACAGTGTGTGCATTGTGTTGTGATGATGGTGGTAGATGAACAGCTGACTGATGGATGACAGCTCTGATGTCATTTCAGTGATGAATTGTTCATTGCTCATAAGCACTTCATGATCTGGAGTCAGTAAACTATTCAGTACAAAGCATATTGAAAGGAAACTCACAATACTATCGATCAATAAGCATTAAATGACAAATTAAAGGGACAACAATCTAGAATCATTTTACTACAAAATAATACATGGATCATCAAATTATTCAATTCAGTACAATTAACACAACTTGACTTGTGTTAACATTATTACCATGGACGCAGCGCTGTCTATTATTAGATATGAAATATAAAATAACATACAAATATGAAAATAACATGTACTGTATATCTTACAACTATCAAATAAAGGTACATTTACTGACAAAGTTATATATATTCAATATATTCAAAGTGCTTTATTAGAATGACTGTTAGCTAGCACATATGTGGTTTGTTCTACATTACACTGCTTCTAAGTGTTAGACATTGTGATTTCACACACAGTGCTGTGGCGCAGTGCTTGAAGTGAGGACACACAAAAAGCTAAGAGGAAGTAGCCTACATACGACAGGAAGGAAGAGAGAAAAACATGAGCAGTTGAGCACAGATGCTGGAAACATGGGAACAGTT
>JANJYP010152214.1:0-10604 GCA_024605115.1 Rastrelliger brachysoma
CAATAGACCAAGAAAAGTGTTGCTGTAGCAGGACAGGGCTAATTGGGACTAGTGATGGGTCACAGGTCAGCTCTGCGGTAGAGAAAGAGGTCACTTAACCATTGACTTGACCTCATGTTCCACTCTGTGCCTTGATCCTCTTCAAAATATTTATATGTAATCATTCCACACTTGGCCGTACCTTCTATTACAAGTGTCGGACAAGACTTGCAAGCACCAGTGGATTGTTGTAATTAGAATGGTATAATTCAGTGTGGAGTATAAATGCATGGTTCAGAAGTGCTCAGCTATAACAGTGTGGATACTCATTAAGATTTGACAAATTACTATTTACCCAGCGACATATAAAAACTCAAATGTTCCCATGTGACCAGAGTTGTCACTTTAAGCGTGCAAAGTGTTTTACATTTTTGCAAGCTTACTTTTGAAAGATCATTATAATTACTGCCAGCAAATGAGATCTTCAAAGAGAAGATTTTACATTGTGCACAGTGAGTGAATGTACAATAATTGAGTCTAATGTGTTGGAGTTCATAACAAATAAGACCCTCTGTCTGCTCCCTCTTTAAGGTTGATCTGGTAAACATAGGTGGAACAGACATTGTGGATGGGAACCACAAACTGACCTTGGGCCTCATCTGGAGTATTATCCTCCACTGGCAGGTGAGCACACACAAATGCTGTTCCCTTCTATCCTCCGAGATGCTGCATGTACATACACAAACTCATTAATGTTTGCTCTTGCTGTGAGCTCAGTGTTCACTAATATTCCAGAGGGATCAAAAAGTCATATTGATGTGCACACATATGTGTCTGCATGTCAAGGTGCTTATCTAACTCTTTGCTGATGTTCTGACCTGCCTTGTCAATCCAGGCATCATTAGAATTACAATCACTGTCTGTATCAAGAAAATGCACAAGCATAATTATCAGAATAAAGGAGCTAACAATAAATTCCCGTACGATACCCTGGGTTATAAATATTTATTCATCTTTATTTATATGTCTCTTTTTTTTCTCTTCTACCTATGTGCTTATAGGTGAAAGACATCATGAAGGATGTCATGTCCAATCTTCAGCAGACCAACAGTGAAAAGATTTTACTGAGCTGGGTACGCCAGTGCACCCGCTCATACCCAGAAGTCAATGTGCTGAACTTCACCACTAGCTGGGCTGACGGCCTAGCTCTCAATGGCATTCTACACCACTTCAGGTGAAGAGAATATAGAGTCTGGAGGGCACGGGAGCAGGAAATGTGGTCATGGCAACAGACTTTACTACTATGTCTTGTTAAAGCTGACAAAAGGCTGAGAAGCCTACATTCATGCTTTTGTGTATCTGGGTATTTTGCTTGAAAATGGACTCTGCATTTTCCATACTTCAAAACCCACACTACAGACAGTACATATTTGACATCATCTGTGCCCATTGAATCTGAATGTAAATTATACTGAGCACAGGCCAAGACCTTCAAACGCTGTCAAGAATCCATGGCCTGTAATTTAGAAATGGGAGATGTGTAGGATCCTTTCTGGAGCCCCATTCACACATGTAGTCTATCATTGAAATATTCAGGAACATTTCCTGCACGTGGTCATGTGTGATTGGGGATTGATATTCAGGGAAATTCTCCACTGCAAGTTTCCTACTTCAAGATAATAACATTTCAGGCTTTGTCATGAATGAAAGCAGTAACATTGCAAGGACAAGCCTGTAAAGGAATGCATCTGTCCGATGAAAGATGTGGAGTGAGTGAGCAAGTCACAAGACTCCAGTGATGACATATTTGAATCTGCAACTTGTTGCCTTTACAGTGCCTTCATGGGTGATTTGCCTCACAAATTAGTTCCATATTACATTACAAGCACATTGACAAAAACCACTTCTCACCTGCCTGTTTCCTAAGAGATGTCTTCCGCCATGTTTGTGTACATCCTTACTTAATTTTTTTACTCTGTGTAGGTGCATATGTAAACAGTGAAAATTACCAGTGGTATCTGAAAAGTTATCTCAGTAATTTACCAGGAACTATGTCTGAAAGAAGCTTATGTGAGCGTGTGAGGAAAAGAGAGCGAGGATACCTAGGCTGTGTTAGTGGCAGAAGGTCAGGCTGACAGGTCAGCGCCTGCCGGGTGTGTGTACACTGCTTGACTTGCTCTGTTTACGCCTGCCATGTCACTGTTTGCACACACATGGTGAGCGAAGCATCAGGGGTGTTTTCCCCCTCTCTGTAACCCCTTGTCTTTAGCAGTGACACACACACACTGAACTGTGAGCTGTGAGAAAAACCAGTGTTGGTTTAGACCTGGGCTAGGGTTTAGGTGGATCACTGAACACACACATTCCACACCCAACTGGCCTCAACAAAAGAAAAGTATTTTCTGTAGGCGAGGCATATATAAAAGTAAATATTTATGAATTTGTTCCTACCTGACAGATTTTATTAATGTGATGTAATGTAGCTGTTCAAAAACTTTGAGGTATGAACAAAACAGAGGTGAACAGAATCTGTAGGCAAAAAACAGATAAATGGGATGAATTCACCTGAATGAAAGAAAACATTTCATTCTTTTACTCATATTCATCATTTACACTCTACCAGTTGAGAAATACATACAACACAGTAGAAATATGTTGAAATATGTTTTATGACTGATTTGACATCGTTTTTAATCCTCAAACCCTTTTTATGTTTCTGTGTACATGTTTCTTCTCTCAGTGCCTCTGTTGTGTGTCCTCAGGCCAAATGCATTCAACTGGGNCTGACATCGTTTTTAATCCTCAAACCCTTTTTATGTTTCTGTGTACATGTTTCTTCTCTCAATGCCTCTGTTGTGTGTCCTCAGGCCAAATGCATTCAACTGGGATCAGGTGGTCAGACTGAGCCCTACGGAGAGACTGGACCACGCCTTCACTGTAGCCAAAGACCAGCTGGCTATTGAGAGGCTACTGGATCCTGAAGGTATTACTTGTTGCAAAAGAAAAGGCACCTCTCAGCTACCTTTTTTAACGGCCCCCCAAAAATATGACTGGGATGTAGAATGACGTACATTTTATGATCCAAAATTCCCACATAATAAAACACAGTCTGAGTACACGGAGCTTGCCTTCATGTTCTGCCAGTGCTTGGATAAACTCACTGAAGAGCAAATACCTTGGTGTTGTCTTTGGCTGATGATTTGTAAGAAGGTGTGTTTGTACAGAATGTTTTGGTAGTCCATGTTGCACCTGTAAATGCTCTGCGTGCTGTCTATATTCAAACGCCTCTTGTTATGTCATGGCCGAGGGGCAGTCACACCTGACCTGTGTCAAAGCTGGGTTTAATCACTACAACTTGCCTCATCTCGCCTCTTTTCCTCCCCTCTCACCTTCCTTCCCATCTCATCTCCCCTTGTCACCCTTAACTACTACCTCACTCCATCTGCCATGCTGCATTTCTCCTTATGCCATTTTCACCTCATTATCCACCTCTCTCTTTCTCCCTCCTGCTTTTCATGCTTAATTTGTATCCATTTTATCCACTGTCTTGAAGATGTGGCGGTGCAGTTACCAGATAAGAAGTCCATTATCATGTACGTGACATCGCTGTTCGCTGTGCTGCCAAAGGACGTGAGCATGGAGGCTATCAGAGAAGTGGAGACCCTCCCACGCAAATACAAAGTGGAGGCTGAAGACTCAGGTCCAGGCCTCAGTACTCAGGTAAAATGTCTAACACTGTGTGTTACAGTTGTTCATTCATGTACTATGATGCAAGATGGTATGAACGTTTTTGATTGTAGGAAAAGGTAGATTAGATATATAGGTCTACTGAATAATGTCATGACCACACAAAAGATGCCTACTGGAATTCATGATGACATCTGTTTCATTTTTACACAATCCAAGGTGCTCTTTTATGTGGAAAATCCACAGCTGGCACACAGCAATGTGGACTGAAGCCCAGACACCCAAATGTAGCTCACTGTTGGGTATATTTTAATGCAATTTGAATCATATAGGACATACTTTCTTTCCATTTGTTTTGGTAAAGTTTAGTACTCAACAGTTGCTCATTAGCCATATTTTTCACTGTTAAACTTCAAGCACACAAACAAGTGCTAGAAAACAAGACAGTATTACAAAACTGTGCACACATGAAGAATATGAAGTGTTTTCTTCAAGTTGAAATTAAAGTATTGTAGTGTTTGTTAATCGGCCTGTTCTGAATCTGCAGAGAAGAAGGACTTTAAGCCTCAGCGTATTTTAGCCTTCTTGCTACATTTTAACAGAAAACCACAAGTCTCTTGCACTGGGATCTAAAAGATATGGGAGGCTCATTTAGCTCTTGATTCTCATAGACATTTGCTATGCTGATGATGCTAGCTGCTATAATTAGCTGTTTCAGCTGGGCTAATCTGTCCAGCATGATTTAGAGATTTAGTGATATTTCAGTCAATACATGGCTTATTGCCTCAGCTTTTCTCTCTGGATTGGACATGTGCCAGTTATAAACTGCAATGAGTTTGAAGTTGACTAAGAAGACTGTAACTATTTGACTTAAAGGGCAAACTGCTTTCAAAGAACCACAGGGAACGTCCAATACCCAGTAGTTTGTGATAAATATACCACAATGCTGTTACACCTCTAATAAAGCCAGTGTAATAACCCCATTAATCCCTATGGTTCAGTTATTTCAGTTGTGACACAGTGCTTCAGATCAGCAGATATATCTCCCCCAGTGGCTGCCTGTCTGAATCCCCCTGTCTGTGCTGGTGTAAACAAGCCGTTATCTCTTTCTATGAATGGAAGGATTACAGTTCCACTCCTTTTAAATAAATCAACTGAAATGCTGGAGTCTAAAAAACCTTTGAACTCATAAACACNTGCAGATATATCTCCCCCAGTGGCTGCCTGTCTGAATCCCCGTCTGTGCTGGTGTAAACAAGCCGTTATCTCTTTCTATGAATGGAAGGATTACAGTTCCACTCCTTTTAAATAAATCAGCTGAAATGCTGGAGTCTAAAAAACCTTTGAACTCATAAACACTTCAACCTTTGCTGCCATTTCGTGTCTCTGATAACATTCAGTTTGAAAGCCACAGATTCAGTTATGTGCAGGCATAAGGAATATTGTGAAGTATCTCATTGTGTGCATTGCCAGAGAGAATGAGTCACTCCCACTCTGAAAAAGCCATCTCCTTCATTCTCTCCAGCGCCACTCATGAAAAGCACAGCAGGCACAAGGCAAATAGGGAGCAGAGCCATGACTCACCCCTCTGACATTAGCCTACAGACCAAGCCACACGCTGCTGGAAACATACTGAAGTGCTGTAAAAGGATGGAAGGAAATGAGGGAATAAATTGGTGAGAATGGGAGTGTGTGCAGAGAGTTGACAGAGAAGGTTATTTAAGCATTAAAGATGTCCATGTCCTGGTGGGCGGGTGGCTTTTGTGTGTGAGTGACAGGCACATCAGTGGGCATTTCAGTGTCTTATTTGTACGCCATGGCTTTCCCTGCTGTTTGATTTGAGATTGCAATTTGTATGCAGCTTTGCGTTATTCTGAGTTTATATTCCATGATAAATTTTAAATTTTATTTCCTATGCACTTTGGACTGTACTGTGTGTATTGGTTACATTTTTAGTACTTCTAGCCTGCTATTCCTCTTTTTTTCAATCACATACAGCTGGGGGGCAGCTTGTTTCAGAGGTTTTCAGTCAGGAGTCAGAAAATCCTGAAACCACCTCTTAAGTTTTTATTGCCCATGGGCACATACTTCACACGCTTTGGAACGAGTGCTGGAAAAGTCTTTTTAAATGGCATTCTGATTGGTCCAACAAGGGGTTTACTTTCCTGGCATGCTTCCTCTCCCCATAGGAAGTGATGTGTAATACTGCTGGTAGTGAGACTGAGTGGAGAAAAAAAAATAAAGGCTCTTTGTTTTTTGATGACTATATTCAGTTTTCCTCTTCAGTTTTAGATTTGTAATATTGGTTTCATGATGACATTTAGGTGTTGTTTAATGTTGATTTTTGCAATACGTTTGCAATATTGAAGGCTACAGCTCGAGATTGAATTCAATTTTATAGCAGTACTTTCATTTCAGTTGGAATATCAGTGATGATGAGTGCACCAGTGTATGCATCGAAATGCATTACATGGTGCAGAATCACAACTGCAAAAAGTGATGAATGTGGGGATTGAGTTGAGCAAATCATCTGGTGATAATAAAGTGTTCTGTTGAGCCAGACCACAGCTATTTTACAGCCATTCGAGTCAATAAATAGACTAAGGCTGCAGTTTTCTCTCTCTCACTCTCCCTTGTCTTTCTTTCTCTCACTGTTGCTCTGCCTTTTTCCGCCTGCACTGGGCTAATATAAATAAGGGGGTACTGTATTTTTGTTACTTATTCCAAAATGTCCAAAAGGTCATCGAATATTTTCAGCAGGTGACCTTTTCCTGAGTTCCTCTACACAGACCTTACCACTGTGTAATTCCAGACTGGAAAACAAAGGTCCATTTGATTTGTTACTGTACCAAACCCTACACACCCGTTAACATTTCTGTCATATTTAACTTGGCATGGCTACTTATGCAGATTTTTATCTCCTTTTCATTTCAACTCAAACTGCATTTTCCCACATTTCCTGTAGAAAGGTAGAATAGCTAGTTAATGCTGTTGTCAACAAAGATTCAAGCTTGTCTATATAGTGTTTAATAACCTTGTATTTAAAGGAATTTATATTTAAGATTTTGTTGAAAATGAGGCTGAATTGCCTGTTATCTTGTGTACCTAGAGTATTAGCTGTGAAGTGTGAGGGTTTGACTCAGCTCCTTCTCAAGCTAGTCCTCTTTTGCCTCCTCTCCTTAGAGGTGGTGCCATCCATATTTCTGACTGTACAGCAAACTTCACCCAAACACACTACTTAACTTAACTAAACTTAATGCTATTCCTAGAATGAAGATTGACCTGCTCAGCNAGTGCCATCCATATTTCTGACTGTACAGCAAACTTCACCCAAACACACTACTGTACTTGAAACTTAATGCTATTCCTAGAATGAAGATTGACCTGCTCAGCATGCCAGGGGCACCTCCCAGCATCATGTAATAGGCCAGCAGTTGTTGTTTTTTTTTTCTTAACTGAGCAGGGCAGGTTACTGTGCATACTNCATGCCAGGGGCACCTCCCAGCATCATGTAATAGGCCAGCAGTTGTTGTTTTTTTTTTCTTAACTGAGCAGGGCAGGTTGCAGTGCATACTCCAGAGCAGCCCAGACCCCTCCCAGATGTCTGGTTCTATTTTCAAACTTGCCAGCTGATGCACCAGATGTAAATCAGTGTAAAGGACAAATGGAGGGCATGGGTGTGTTTAATAAATCCTCAGATTTTAAGTTGTTGAGTTTTGTGTTTGTGTTTTGATCATTTGAATGTGACATATTAGGGAAGTTAAGACATTATAGTTACATTTTCTTTTTTTTTTTTATTCCAGTTTAAAGAAAGTGGATTTCATACTGTTAATGCCTAATCCAGCCTAATACTGTCTGTCATAGTTAGGCCCTTTGCAGCATAACAGTAGTTTAATATTAGTAATATTGTACTACTGATAATTATAATACCAGATGCAAACATGATGTTTATAATCTGGTCAACCTGTAGCTTCATCTCCTGCCTCACATCTCTCAGAATGTACAGATGGAGGAAGCAGGCAGCAGCCCTCAGTCTGAGACCCCTGGCACACCGACAGAGATGGAGGGGGAAATGGAAGGTGGCATGCTGGAAGTAGACCTGGACAGCTACCAAACCACATTGGAGGAGGTACTGACCTGGTTGCTGTCTGCAGAGGATGCTCTGCAGATCCAGGATGAGGTGTCGGATGACGTGGAAGAAGTCAAAGATCAGTTCCACACACATGAGGTGCGAAGTAACACACATGTTGGCTCATGGTTTGCACAGATACAAGCACACATGCACATTTATACAGAGGGGTGTTATTTTTCTGTTTTATTTTATTTATGAATTATCGCTGAGATTCCCACCACTGTGAAAAGTCCATGGCTGTTTCTGTACTTATTNCGTTGGCTCATGGTTTGCACAGATACAAGCACACATGCACATTTATACAGAGGGGTGTTATTTTTCTGTTTTATTTTAATTATGAATTATCGCTGAGATTCCCACCACTGTGAAAAGTCCATGGCTGTTTCTGTACTTATTATAGCTGTTTAATTCATACTTTTCTAAACAATATCAATTTTGTAATTAGACTTTTCATATCAAGTGGTTTTGATAATCAGCAAACATGATTATACACTTCTGTGATGCGGTTTTACTCTACCAGTGTTGTTATTTTTGTCAGACTGCATACCAGTTTTCAGTTTGAGAACTGTCAGTCCCCATTGTTGAGACTGAAGATAGTATCCAACGTATAGAAGCCTCCAATAACCAATAGTACATGCTCCATACATGTTGGGAATGCCAGGAATTCTGCTAAGAACAGTGGCTCACAGCACCCCATGGTGCCCTGGCCCAGAGATTACTTGCTTGTTTGAGAAGGCGTAGTTGCAAGGCTTGTGTCTGTGCATGTGTGTAAAGGGGCTTTGGCTGGATTCCCTTGGCTGAAATGTGAATATTTGTGAAGTCTAATGTCTGGAATCCAGGTCAAAGCAGAAAGCTGGTAGCAAGACTGAAAGCAACAAAATCCAAAGCCTCTTTAACAGCCAGGCTTTTCAAGAGGTCTAGAAAATCAATCCAGTTTGTTTCGGCCTGGTTGTTACCAACTTACTCCAGCTTCTCCACCAAAGCCTCATCAAAACAATGTGCTCAGAGGTGCAGTCAAAAATGCTTACTCATCCAGAGAGCTCTCTGAAAACAGACAATAACTCAAAAATCCATTGGCTCTCATATCACTCACTACAAGAATCTGCTAACAGCAGCCCTTCTGAGCACTGGAGAAAAAAAAACAGCCTCCTTCAAATAAGCTCTTGTATACTTTCATGAAGCACTTTCTCCTTCCTCCTCTGTTTTGCAATTGGCCTCAGTTGGCCACTTGACAGAGGCAGCCCTTCAGTATGTGCACACATGCTCGTCTGACTGTTGCTACAGCAACACTTTTGAACACAAGGGCACAGAAGTGATGCCCAGTGCTTCTGCAGGGTGTCAGTAAGTGCTATACTACTTAGAGGGTGGGGACTGAAACGTATCCGATAAATCTTCGGGCTCCATGTTAGATGTCATGGATCAGGATACTTCTGTTTACATTTTGTCCCACGTTACAGATGATCTTCCTGTATCTTTGAATCCCTGTCTCTTGTCCCAGGTCTGTTTTGTTTCAAGCACGCTTCTTGCCAGAAAAGCCTACATTTGAAATGAAAACAGTTCCACATGCAGAGATTTTCATAACTTTTTATCCTCTATATCCATACAGGCTTTTATGATGGAGCTGACAGCTCACCAGAGCAGCGTGGGTAATGTGCTTCAAGCAGGTAATCAACTGATTGCACAAGGCAACCTGACAGAAGAAGAAGAAGAAGAAATCCGGGAGCAGATGAGCCTCCTCAACTCCCGCTGGGAGAGCCTCCGAGTGGCAAGCATGGACCGCCAAGCCAGGTAGAGACACGAATGCACACTTGCTTCAATCCTGTATATGTACTGCAATACTTTTGCCATTGTGTTTGCAAACAGCAAATATCACTTGTTCATCTGTGATTAAAACAGTTACATTTTCAATATATATTTTTTTCTTTTTAAGAAAAATATTGTTTAAACATTTTTGGAGATTAGTTTTACAGTTAGTGTGCTGTGCCAATATGTTATGAGCCACATATTGTTCAGTGGAGGTAATTTTTCTGTCTGTGTCGGTGTTGACCTTAGATATTTATGGGTTTTCCGTGTAAAGAATGTACAAGGCTGCAAGCCATGTGAAGGTGACACCTGATAAGCCTGTCGCCTTTCAAGGCCTAAAAAGTCTGACGCTCAATCAGTGTTATCAAGGTTTATGATGCTTTAGACACACTCATACACACATATACACAGTTGTTCATAAATCGTATTTGTGATGTCCGCTTTAGCATTTGTTGACCCTGACTTAAAGTACATGTGCTTGTGTGTGTCATGACTCCATGTCCGTGGAGTGTTGAACATTCCAGTGTTTATGCTTCTGTGAGCACATACTATTAAACCAGCTTCACCTTGAAGTTTTTTAAACTGCTATCATCTGGTATCATCTCTTCTATCTCCAAATGCCCACTTCCCTCTCTGCCTCTCTTTTTTAACTCTATCTCTTCTCTGTCTCTTCTCTCTCTCCAGGCTCCATGAAGTCCTAATGGATCTTCAGCAGCAGCAGTTACAGCAGCTTTCAGATTGGCTGTCACAGACTGAAGAGCGAATAAGAAACATAGAGACAGCATCGGCTGCAGAAGACCTGGAGGTGTACAAGGAGCACATAGAACAACACAAAGTAAAAATACTTTTCCCATTCAAACATTTTCTGTCTGAGTTGTTACTTTGCATAAGGCTACAAGAATAGAAATGTGGAAAATGATTGTAGTCATTGAAGTTGATATCATATGTGCTTCTATGATTTTTGATGATGCTGCTCTTGTTTTCAGACTATCTTTTTGTCACA
>JANJYP010152254.1:0-12435 GCA_024605115.1 Rastrelliger brachysoma
AATAATAATAATATAACAATAATAGTCTTTACAGATACAATAGGGCCTGGCCAGATGTCACTGGCTCAGTCTCTAATAATTATGAAAACAATGACAACTGTCTGACCTTGAGTCTCTGCAGGCTTTGAATCCGTGTGTAGAGACTAGGGACGTCTGGAGAAGGAAGATTTTCCTTTATCAATAATAAACTGCCCGCTTCAAGCAGAGACTCCTGATTACTCTTCTTCAGCTCGATGTCCACATCCTGCCACAGTCACATAAAAGTAACAAAAAATATTAAAATATAGCATATTGAGAAACACGCAATCACTACATAAAATACCTACCTCAGGGAAATCAGTAAGCTGAGCACAGCAGGAAACAATGTTTTTGGGTTTCTCAAGTATGCGAGTGTAGATAACCATGATGTTGGAGAACTCTGCAGCGAACCCAAGCTGAACCTTCACCCCACAGTCAAACGTCAGACAAGTTCTTTCAGGCAGGACTATTAAGAAATCAATTTGATTGCAGTTTGTTAATTTTTCCTCATATTGAAGGAATATTGTTTCTTTAAAACAAAGCTTGATCTGCCCCTGTAAAATAATCTCACCTTAATTATATTAAGGTTATGCATATCTAATTGTTGAAGTACGTTTCTAAAAAAAAAAAAAAAAAAAAAAAAGAGAGTACCATGAGCAACGGCCCACTGCAGGTTTCGAGCTGAATCAGCTGCAGAACTCTCAGAAGTATGAATCTTATCAGTGAGGGAACGTCGTTCACATAGATTACTGCGTAGCTCCAAAGCCTGTCGACCTTGAGTGATCCGACATCGTCCCATGTCTGGTAAGGGTAAAAAAATTTTAGTTCACAATATGCATTAATCAGCACTGTGCTTCATCAGCTGTCTATGGTGTAATGTTACTGAGTGGTATGTGGCAAGAACTGCAACATGCTCAAAGAGAACAGTGCAGCAAGTTTTTTTTGCCCCTTGTGAATCAGCACTATAAGTGAAATTATTTTTAATGGCTTTTTAGCCTTTATCTGGTAAAAAAAAAACATGTTATCACTGCATTAATGCACTAGAGGGGACACAAAACTGTATTTTTTGCTGCTACCATCAATTACAATATAAATGGCAGCTCTGTTCCATCGAGGTGTGTCACTAAAAATTGCCATTGAGTCAACATGCGAAACAATCAAAAACCTTGGAACACTAAGACTGAAATATTTCAAACTACAAAAGATAATTGCAATGGTCAGTCAGGTTATTTAAGTGTTATTACAACTGTTAATGTATTTCTTAGTTTGATTTGCTTTTATGTAGGCATTTTAAAAACTTTAGGCCAAACGTAATAGTAATAGTAATCTGACCTCACATCTTCTAATTTATATAATAAACATCATATTTAAACATATGATTGACATATCAAGCATATTGACACCCTACATACAAAACAGCTTTATACAGTCAATACAAATCTATTATATGACTAAAATGAAGAATTCATACTTCACATGTGTACTTTACATACCTTCAGCCACCTTGTCTAGCATGACTGTGACCTTCTCATCTTGACAAACCCGCCGTTTGAGGAAGCTTATGAAGATGCCATTGGACACGTCCTCCTTCTTCACTTCATATGCTTCTGCGTCAGCACATCTAAATACAAACAGCTACACATGAGCAACAACTTTAAGCCAAAAGCAGGAACGCTCATACAGTAATTTGCACATGTATTAAATATATTATTTGATTCAAAGAAAAAAATGCAATACATGAATAAAAACTGTGAAATCAATATAGTTTTAAAAGTAATGTGTTGAAGGGTCATCAACTTACGTGGCATATCCAAACACTATATTTGCGGTCACCTTAAGCAGTGCTGGTTGGACGATGACATCATCATTTACGTTTCTAAAACAGAAAATATTTAAAACACAAATATGTACAACGTGATCTAATCTCAAAAGTAGGCCAAATGTATTAATTAATTCATTTTAAAACAAACAACAACAACAAACAAAACAACCTTCATACCTTTTGCGGCACATGTCAAGCAAGAACACGTTGAGTCCAGTCTCTTTCTCCTGCATCCTGGTGAGTATATTCTGTACACACAAACAGTGCTCTGATGTGTAGGTCTCCGGTGCATCGATGGGAACCATAAAACTATTGCCATAATTCTCATAACCATGACCAGCAAAGTATAGCAATCCTGTGGAAGGAGGACAAAAAAGGCATCACTGCATGAATTCACAATGTTGTACATAAATGGTCTGCTTTGAAAAAGTGTGTTTGCTTTCATACTTTGTTAACAGTTCTGCAAAGTAAGTAATTTGTTTTTTATATTGTACCAAAACTTGAATGCTACATTAGGACTTATATCAAAAAGTTTTAAACAATCTCAAAACCTATCCTGAATATTAATTAAGAATAAACATAAACATTATATCTGTTTTAATACAGTGTTAGAGCAGTTTATAGCATTAGTGGTCTTTAAAAGTACAGCCAGAAACAAAACAAATTTGTCTATATGCTAAAGAGACAAACCGTAGACTCCCTTGTCAAGCAGCAGTAGGAACTCCGTAACAGCACTGTGCATCTCCTGCCAGTTGAGGTCAAGCAGAGAAACCACCTTGAAGTCCATTTGTCTGAGGAGGTTGGTTAACTCATGCACATCAGCCATGGGAGCACACAGCTGAGTGTGGTTGACGTAGTTCAAGTTACCAATCAGGAGAGCAACTTTGTCTGTGGCTGTGGAGAACATATCAACAAATATATATAACATATATATATATATTAAATAATGTAATATCTCTAACTGTAGTGTATGTTGTGATCTACAGATATTGTGACTAATTGTTTGCACAAAAGTCACCATAGAATTGTTTGGCTAATGGTGGCGGATTGTCCATCTCTCGTAGTGGATGTATCCCTGGTCCAGTGGTTGACCTGCGGACTTCCTGTGAGTCTGACAACATTAATACAAAAAGAACCAAATAACATTTGCATGCTACTACTTTCAGTTGAACTACATGAAAAACAAGAACTAAGGTGTGATTGAATAATAAAAAAAGAGGAGGAACTAAGAGGAACTAAATACTGTAGTTCCTCTACTCACTCCTGCATATTCTATCAGAAATAAATTACCTGGACCACGATCAGTTTCTACCCAGGAGGCATCATCATCGGAACTGGGACCTGCAAAACAGGAAGTTATTCATTATACAGTACTTCAGTTTAGCTTATGTGTGATTTTATGAATGTGTCAAACCTAACATTAGTCTATAAGTTCCTTCTAGGTTAAATAGTCTTTGCTTGATATTGATAAAGTTATTGCATTTCAAGACCTCTTTGCATTTGAATTCTGACTGCGGAAAAATATCTTGGTTTTACCAATGATGATTGTTGCTGGGTTACTCCACGCCTGATGATACAGATTGAATATCTTACACTCGTACTGTCCTCTGTGTGCTGTGGTCACACACGGGATCTGAAAAGAATACAAGAATACACATACAACGTCAGCAACATACAGCACAGTGATGTTAACAGACGAAATAAGAAGATTCGTTATCAGCTCATTTAGTTTAAAAGCATAGACATAGCTGCATATAATATATTTCATACAATGACATAAGCAGTGTTGAGCATAATGAATTATAAACTAACATGTTAGAGTACTTGGATTACTTTTTTGATGTAACGAGTAGCATAATGCATTAGGTCAGTTTTTTGGCAGGCAGCTACCTAACTACATACTGTGGGTAAAGTGGGACAACTTCCACTTCATGTTATTTTGAGTTTGTGGGAGGAAATAAAGGCAAGAACATTACAGTGACATGCAAGTTGTACCTGCTTAACAAGAGCCTGATGCCCTGTTGCAGTGATGTAGGCATGTGTTGAAAAGCCTGTATGTAGTTTATAACACGTATGTGAAGCCACTTTAGTAGAATACAGAGCTGTAAATGGGACATAGTGTCTGCCATTCCTGCTATTAGTATGAAGATTTACAGATTGTGGGCCAGTCTTGACCATGTGATGACGGTGATGATGATGAAGCAATTCTATTTAACTCTAGAAAGTTACATTTCTCAGAATGTAATGCTATCATGTAATAAGTTACTTTTTTAATGGCAGTAATTTTGTAACGTAATCCGTTACTTTTAAAAGTAACGTTCTCTAACAATGGATGTAAGAGAAGCATAACTTAATTGTAAGGTTTAGAATATTTTAATCAGTGTCACTGTTGGTGTGTGACTCAGCTGGTGATCCATTAACCAAACTGGTTTAGGTATGACATTTGTAAATTTTCTTTTCCTTGATCTAAATCACCTTGATGATGATCTTAAGACTGATTCAAGTTTTAGAAGTGCACAGCTGACTGTGAATACACTTACTTTGAGTGAACATGTCTTTTGCTGTGGCATAGGAACCATGTTATGATACCACTGGTACTGGGCAGGAGGGTTGGCCTTTGCACCACACTCCAGGGACAATGTGTTGCCCTCAGACACGGACTGGGACTGGGGGTGACAGATGATATGCAGCCCACTCACTGATCCTGGAAACAGGCTGCTGCTGCAGCCTGAGATGACAGGATTTACCAAAACATCACAAGTGGAGTGGATTGTAGAGAGGAGAGAAGAGAGGAGAGGTAGAGGAGAGGAAGAGTGTCATACCTGGACTAGAGCCTGCAAAACGAATATGAGCCCACTGGGAGAAGATGAAGTTTTCTCCATGGCTGACCCTACAAATATAGTGACCCTGGTCCGCCAGGGCCAAAGGACACAGAACCAGCACTGGTGTCCTTCCAATTTCATCTGGAACCTAAAATGGACATATAATCATAGGTAACAGTATTTAACTGATACTTGATAATTTACAAAAGAAAAAAAGCTTTGCCTATGGATCTTTTTTAACAAATAGTTTACATTTAACTTGTGGATTAATTTTAAACTGACCGGTCTCATGTTAGTTAACCAGTAAAACAAACAATCCTGATACTTTATATAATCTGAAAATGTTGGACTGACCTCGGCATTGCCTTTGAACCACTGATAGATGAGTCCAGGGGGACCAGAGGCCCTGCAGGTCAACACCACGCTCCCCCCGACTGTAGACTGTTGGGACTGAGGCTGTACTGTAATATGGATCAGCTCTGCCACTAACACACATACATACAATGTAAAGATTCTATACAAAAAATGAAAAAAGAAAAATCACTTATAGTACACTAACTTAGAGCGCAGGTATTTAAGGTATTTGGCATCAGAGGATAGGGATGTGTATCTTTAACAGGCACTAACTTGTCAAAGGAATCACTTCCGCAGACAAGTTACATTACTACATTTTCATGTAGTTTATTAGAACTAGTATAACTTCTAGGATGGTACAAAAACAATACAAAAATGTATATAAAATGCAGTTCTTTTGGTCTTGGCTTTGTTATTCTATATGCTGGCTTAACTTTATGGTATTATGACATGTAAATACTCCTCTAAGCTAAGGAAATATTGGAGAGAATGCCTATAAGTCTGATTGTTCTGGGTTTTTTTGTTTTCCCTTTTGTTTGTTTATTTGTTTGTATTCTGCTTTTATATCATTTTATTGCTATGGACCCTGCAATGGAGTCTGAAATAAAGAAGTGAATAATAAATGTAACAGAGGTACAGTAATGTTACTAATCACAGCTGTGTTACAAAGGGAGACATGTCTATTCACAACACCTATGTACACAGGTGCTCTGTTCCACTTCAAAGCTGATTTAAGTTCAGTTGTTGTTTTTTTTTTTAATCTGAGGTTGTTTTTGTTTACCAGATGTGGTGAGTAGCTGCATGGCCTCCTGGTGGTCCATCTTCCTCAGGCAATGAAGCAGGAAGTCTAGGGAGCAGGAACGATCAGCCAGCCGAGCCAGTAGCGTCCGTCCAGGACTGCCAGCAGCAGTCAGTACCTGGAGTGAGCAACTGGTCAGCTCACTTTCACTGCAGGGAGTGTAGTGGTGTTAATAAAGGGGACATCAGATCAAGGGGCCCAAAGCAACACTTAGAGATGTTAACATGAGTTAGACAGAGGAGCTTATGAAATCCATGTAATACTGGATAGAATGTAAAAGCTCAAACTATGAAAAAGGTTTGGACTTGGCTTGTTGCCTTCAGTGCCTCACCTGCAGCGGAATTTGGGTTGCTCAGACACCGCATTAGCCAGCTGTCTCCATCCGCAGGTGGAGTTGTCCAACATTTTGGCCAGCTTGTTGAGGACGTAGTCGTTCAGAGTACTAATGCTCATTTTCCACTCTTCCATCTTCGCATGTGCCACCACTTACAACTCCTGAGATCTTAACAGCCTAAACAGAAATGGAATATTTGTGCGCTTTAAATTTGTACCACCATAACTATCAAACTCTACTGCACGTCGTGAGTCCAGTGATTTCCTCTGGAAGTGACTTACAATGATGACTTACTACCGCGGTTTCATGACAGCATGAAATCACCCACACAAAACTAACAGGTTGCAAACACTGATCGGGTTTCCCCCGTGGTCAGCTATATGAAAACGCGTAGCGCGGAGTAACCTAAAGTCTGACTATAATAGGAGACCAAATCTTATTGAGGAAATAAGTTGAGCTATAGATGACAGAAGGCGAGGCTAGAAAATGAAACGATGAGGTGTATTCTGTGGCAAATCAACTCACGATGCAGATTAATAAACTGCGCCGTGACTTGCCGCTTCCGCCATCAACGTATTGCATTTAAAGACGTAAAGTAAACTCACCGACACTGGAAGCTCAAGTTAGACAGATCCCAGCCGCATAAAAAAGAGGAGTGACTACCTCATAAAAGAAGAGATATTTGACGCACTTTATACCCCATCAATCTTCCAGTCTTACACGATTTTGTTCCCCTCATGATTTGCTTCTCATTTCGGTTCCTCATTTCTGCCATCCCTGGTAGGTTCCGTCATTTGCATGAAGCGTTGTCATAGTTACCATGTTGAAGCCATCAGTGCTATACAGTCTTACAAACTGGCAACCCTCAAATTTATTTATGGCTTATTTGCGTAGTATGTTTTATTAGACATCAATACATCAGTCTTTTACTCTACTTTGTGCTTAGAAATGTTGTTAAGAATTTAACCAACAGAACAAAATGTTAATTTAACTCTTGGGTCCAAAAACTGTGGTAATAAAAAGGAATGAAGTTGGTAAAAATGTTTTAACACAGAAATGGGTGATGATTTATTATATACAAATTTGACCCAGGTAGACAAAAGTTGCACGGTTGATGGGAAGACATAGGGTTAAGTCATGTTTGTTATTATTGTTGTTGTGCTTCTCTCTTTCACTCTCAGTCAAACTGGTCAAGGAAGATGGCAGCAAGACAGTCCGGTTCCGCTCCAAGTTTCTTCCCTTAAAGGGGAGTTTTTCCTCCATGTGGTTATTCATGGGGAAAAGTTGGGTCCCTGTAAAATAAACTGTGCAGTCTAGTCCTGCCCTATGTTAACCATGTTTTTCTCTTATTATAGCACTACATAAATAAAACTTGACTTAAAACTATGGAGCAAGAAAAACAGGCATATGAAGGATATTTACTTATATTTATAAAGAAAAAACAACAAAATAAGCTGTGAGGGTGATTTGTGGAAATATCAATGGCAGGTAATTTGTCTTCAGATATGGACTCACACACAAAACATGAATGTATGTACAATTTAATTTGATCCAATGCAAAAGTTTTGCAACAAGTTCAGCATAACTACCTGCCTAAAGTTGGCAAGGCAATCTCTCCACATGGTGCATTTAGTCACGGTTCTTGTGTTTTTCAAATGATTCACATGATCTTTAAAATTGTAAGATGAATTCCATGACAAGTAGGAAAAGTACATCCCCTGAAGAAGACCATGTGATACAACAGCTGTTAAATAGACAATGTAGGGAGACTGTTCTGTCAACTTTTTTTCCAAGCTCAAGAAAGAAGCTACCAGTGTTACTATACATATTGTCAAATACTGTAACCAAATTCATAAAGTGTTACAAATAACACACTGGATGGGTGGCAAGTGGGAAAGAAGTGATCGACCAGTGTTTCATTCAGGAAGTTGACAAAGGCTCAGGACAAACACCAATGTCATGTTATTCAGCCCACAAGACTATGAAGCACACTACTGTAAAAGAAGTCCAGTGAAGGCCTAAAACTTCTTCCCCTTGTGTAGTCTGTTGTAACGCCAAATGTTTCCCTTCCTGAGACGCTTCCAATACTCCCATGTGTCTGCCTCCAAGTCGTGCACGTCTTTGGGTTTTCCCAGATTCAACTGGAACAACCTAAGTGAATGATAAAAGAGAGAGGATCAGTGAACAAAAATGATGTAACCTTTCTCATCTGGAATAAAATCATAGTTACAAACAGTGGACAACAGTAATAATGATAGGCCACATATGATGACTGAAAAATTATGATTTTAATTAAATTGATTTTTTTTATATGGGTAAAATATATATAGATATATGTAGAGATATGTATATATATGTAGAGATTTCTGCCACAGAAGGGCACATTTGCAATACTTCATTTGTAATATACATTTTAAATTTCCAAGATCAGAGCAATCAGCAATGGTAAACAGAGAAAAGAAAGAAAGAAATGTGCCCTCACCACTCTGGATACTCTTCAGGGGGCTTTAGTTTGGGATCTTCTCCTTGCTTGAAGATGTTGGCCCCTACTGCATAAGATGTAAGTCTAACAGGGTCTTTACACACCTCCGGACCTTTTGGTGCCTCCTTCGCTATGCCTTTAGCTTTGCTCTTGGCCGCTGGATGACAGGGGAAAGAAATTTGTGCAACTATGTTAACGCCAGTATGATGATGTGTTAATTGAAACTGGTTTATGGACTTGCATGCATCCAAATTTTGTTGATTATAACACACACTTTTATTTAATATTCATATAGAGCTGGCTAAGAACGGCGGATGAATTGTGCAGTTACAGTCAAGTTCATAAATATTTGGAAAGTGACACAAGTTTTATTATTTCACCTGTTTACCAAAACATATTCAACTTATAGCTATATAATGAGTATGGGTTTAAAAGGATTCCAGGTGTGGTCTTTGAATTTGAAAGCTGTTCTTGTGAATCTGTAACATGCAATCAAAAGAGCTCTCAATGCAAGTGAAATAGGCCATCATTAGGCTGCAAAAACAATGTCAATTTCAGTAAAAAGATCTCAAGAACACCAGGAGTGTCCAAATCAACATTCTAGTGCATTCTGTGGAGAAAAATGCACTGGTGAATGAGGTAACCCAAAATGGTCTGGATGTGGAAGACAACAGTGGCAGACAATTGCAGGATCCTTTCCATGGTTAAGAAAAGAAACCCTTCACAACATCTAGTCAAGTGACGGACATTCTGCAAGAGTGAGTAGGCATGTCATTATCAAATAAAGTCATAAAGTGACATGAGAGCAAATGCAGAGGTTTCACCTCAAAGTGCAAATGATTCATAAACCTCAAGAATAGAAAGGCCAGATTAGACTTTGCCAAAAAAGCATCTAATAAGCCAGCACAGTTCAGGAACAGTATTCTTAGGACAGATGTATTTCTGATCAACCTGTACCAGAATGATAGGGAGAAACAAGTGTGGACAAAGCTTGCAACAGCTCATGATCCACAGCATACCACACCAAGTGTAAAACAAGGTGGAGGCAGTGTGATGGTTAGTTATGCATTGCTTCTAATGGCAATAGGTTATTAGTGTTTATTGATGATGTGACAGAGGGCAGAAGCACCTGGATGAATTCTGAGGTGCAGAGGGATATACTCTCTGTCTACATTCGCCCAAATTCAGCAAAGGTCATTGACACTTATCGGTACAGATGGACAATGACCCAAAACATACTGTGAGGTCAACCCAGGAGTTTCTTATAGTAAATAAGTAGAATATTCTGCAATGGATGAGTCCATCACATGATCTCAGCTCCATCAAGCATGCATTTCACTTGCTGAAGACAAAACTTAAGGCAGAGAGACACACAAACCACAACTGTTGCAGTAAAGGCCTGAAAAAGCATCACAATGAAGGAAAACCAACATTTGATGATGTTCATAAGTTCCAGACCTCAGGCAGTCATTGCCTGCAAAGTATTCTTGACAAAGTTTTTAAAAAGCTTTCTATATAAAAATACTTTTCCTAACATTTTGAAACAATATTTTTGTCCAACTCCTTGAATTAAAGCTGGAAGTCTGCACTTCTATCACATCTCAATTGTTTCACTTCAAATCCATTGTGGTGGTGTACAGAGCCAAAATTACAAAAACTGTCTTTGTCCAAATATTTATGGACCTGACTGTATATCCAGTCACAAGAGTTTAGGAACTTTAGGAACATCTGTCTAATGCAATCTAATGCAATCCAATACCACAGCTCTGTCATTAATTCTACTTTTATGAAGCTTGTACATTTTTCTTTGTCAGAAAGGTGATAATTCTTCTTTATGTTATTGATGTAAACACAATACACTCCACAACACTCCTACTACTACTCAACAATAAACATAAAGTAGACATATCAAATTGTAAACCAATGGCAATGTAAAAATGTTAAAACATTGTATAAGCAAAATTAATAACAGGGCAGTTCTATTGGATTGCTTTAATTTACACAGGTGCTCCTATATTTATATTTATTTATATATATTGTGATATAAGACTTACATATCATCTTAGATTTTTGGATATCATAATATGGTTTTATTATTTTAGAGGCTGCATTACAGTAANTTATATTTATATTTATTTATATATATTGTGATAGTATAAGACTTACATATCATCTTAGATTTTTGGATATCATAATATGGTTTTATTATTTTAGAGGCTGCATTACAGTAAAATTCAAAGAAACGGGTTCACCTGGATATTCCTTAATATTTCTAAAGATTGTGTTTTTAATTTTTATTTTAGAGCCACTAAACCGGGGTCAAATTAATTGTATTTGTACACATACTTGGCTGATGGAAATGATTCTCCGAATAGAGAAATAATGTGTTTACTCACCAACTTTTTTCGCATATCCACACGTCTGCAGTCTGTTTAACATGTTGCTCCTGCTGAGCAAAGCTGTACCGTTGCATTGTGCTGATAATGCTATCCTAAATAAACTATACCCAGACATTTTTTACTGTAGGTTACCTAAAAGCACTGTTCACCATGCCACAGTTTGACATTCATAGTTTCTTCCACTTCCGTTTTGTGCCTTGATGTTTAAGATCCGAAACATAATCTGCACTGCCTCTCTCTGGCCTGGAAGGCGCATTAAAAACATCGTGCTGGACTAAGTCGCTCAGTCCGACAGGGGCAGCACTGAGCCACATGTGCCTACTGATTACAAAACAAAGGAGAAGAAGACGTCCTTCTCTTAAGTTCTCGAAATATGTCGGAGTACGCCACCGTCCAGAAGAGTGCTCTCAAATTTAAAGGTGCTGGAGCCTCTTCACCTGGGAAAAAGTAAGGCATTTGTCGGGTTTTAATAAGATACAGAGCGTTTACGCGTTAAAATGACTTAAGTGAACAGCCGCAGGTTACAGAACAGTCAGGGTGCCCGACTAATGTTAGCTTGTTCGCTAATGCTAATGTTATGGTTATATGAGATAAGCTAAATAATGAAAATATGCTAAAAGGAATAATTAGGTAGATCCATTACAGAAACAATATATAACGAGAAAACCACCATCAGAGACCTAAATACACAGGAGTGGCGAGAAAATGCGAGCTAATTCACTATGGTCAGTTTATAAACATCAAAACAATGAGGCTATAGCAGTGCGTCCATGCAGAATATACAAGATCTTGAAAGGCCTAGCTAATTTTGAGATTATTACACTGAACAACATTAGTATGTAATTATGGGTTGTTATTATTATTTAGTGAGCAGTGTCTATTCATGTTTATATTCAGAGCAAGTTAAACTGAATGTAAATTCAACTGACTGTAAAGTAACAGTCTGAAACTGGATATTTACTCAAAGCCCTGAGCTGTAGGAATTGCTCCTCAAAAAGTAAAATATTTATTATTTTATGATCTAGTTTATTATGAACTAGCCAGTTAGTTTCTATAAGAGACACGCTGTCTCTCATGAGCAAACAAAGACTGTCAGCCAAGAACAGATCAGTCCTGTTAACAGTAATAATCAAATGAAAACTAACACCCTCATATGTTCACTAGTTGCCATCGTAGCATTAGCTCTTCTTAACAGTCAGTGTAGAGATTTTATCACAGAAACATAAAGGTTTAAAAAATTCAGACATTTGGTTTCAGTAGGTAACATTGTCCTTAACATTTTGTTGAGAGGAGGTGAAGGAGCAGAGGGGCATCTACTCAGTGACATGCTTCTGTCATATTTATCATATAAATTCCACATACAAGCTGTTAAATACACGTGACAATGTGATGAAGGAGGGCCAGG
>JANJYP010152376.1:0-12586 GCA_024605115.1 Rastrelliger brachysoma
TATCTCCTTCTGTATGATATCAACTGTAGCGTTGTTGGTTGAATGTTTACTGACTGTAGTCCTCTACTTTTTAAAATCTAATTAGTGGATGTAAATAGACAGATAAGGAAGATACAATATACTGGCACAAATTATTGTTGTAACCACCACAAGTGAAACCAGGAAAAACAAAATTATCATATAACAAAAACAATGTAAAATATGGAGTAAGACAACAAAAATGCCCACTCACAAATACACACACAAGCAATGGACAAGAAAACAGAAACTCAGTGCGGCTACACTGAAGGCCAGACTATATCATATTCAAAACAATAACAGTCCCCAGTAGATTAATATTCTAGCCGTTAACGCCAAGAACCAAAAGAGTCCTACAAATTAGTTTTAGGGGAAATCTGCTATGAATAATGTGTAAACTCTGATAGCACCGTCTGGCCCTATAATGAATACCAGGCTAGTGAGGGCATATGACAGGATTAACAATAAGAGCAGTGGCAAGAGAGCAGCCTCCAGACTTGTTTTGACAGATCTGACTCTTTGGTCTTTGACAGGTTTAATGCTCTTCCTGGTTGGGGAAAATCCTTTATCTAGAGAGGGGTAAGGTAGGCCCTGGAGTCAAGATCGTTCCATCTCCCTGCTCCCATAATTCCTGGTTGATGACAACATGTCGTGCACCACTCACACTGCAAAAAGAAGGGGAAAAAAGCACCCACCACATGCACAAGGGTGCGGGTTGGTTGTGTTGTCATGGTAACCCCATCCTACAGCTGTCAAGTGTTCATCAGTTTCCACAGCAACACCACAAGGTGGCGAGAGGAGACAATTATTTCAGACATAATACAGTTGAAAGGGTTGAAAGGAGGCCTTATTAGGTCAAATTACCCTGCTAGAGAGGTTTAGCAGAGGCGAAGCTCATGGTCATCTCCACCAGAGAGCATGGGATTTGCTCACTGATTTCACGAAATTAGGCAGATATAATACTGAAAGCGATGCATCAGGGGAAGAAATAACGGTCAACAGGGAATTACTATAATCTCTGCAGCTCAGTGCAAACAGTGTTCAATTTTTTAGGCATTGACATGTGCACAAATATGCGTCAAAACATTCTGCAGCAGTAATAACCGTCATCACAGTTTGAGTGCAAGCTGAAGAAAACTGGCACTTTATATTTATCAGATTTCCAGTTTATTTTTGTTAGAATCTCACAGTAGTTCCTTGAAAGGTCATGATAAAATCTCTTCAAAACCTCCATTAATTTGAATGACATTTTTGAAAGAATCAGGGAAAAAGTCAAAGGGAGTCTGGCTTTTTAATTAGAGTCTCACAGATATGGAAGATATCAGAGACTTTACTACTGTACATGCTGGTCTTTCTCTAGTTAGTGATACACTAGAGTCTATGACTGAGATTCTGTGACAGTAAACGGTATATGGATGAGTTGCCCAGATACTAACAAGTGAGGTGTTTGGGCTCTACATACAGACAGTAGACACTACTGACAACCTGTGTGTGTTTTCACAAGTATCAAAATGTCAGACACTATCTGAGCAGTATGTAAAGAAGGCAGAAGTGTTTGAAGTGGCAAAATAGCAAGTGAGGTTGCAGAATCTCTAAATTAAGCTTCCTGCTTCTGCTGAAATATTATGAATTTTATGTCATGTTTCCTAGCTTGTCCAAGTTTAAGCTTATTGCATTTTGCTAATTAAGTCCATGTGCTTTCATTTAGATTCTGTACATATAATGTATCCTCTGCCCTGCAATACTAGTCCTTAGTTATCTGTATAATGTTGTAACATTGCTGGTAATATTGCTGGTGAATCATGTGCAGGTACACACATGAGTCTAACTGATTGCTATATTCACTTTAAATCATACTTGTGACACCTTCAGGCCAGAATTGCAGGTGTAAACAAGTCATTTCTAACCCTTTACACAGGAAAAGGTATTGCACACCAAAAGGAGGTGTGCTGACTACCAATGTAAGAAACTGAATGAAGAGAAAATAGGTGCCGTACACTCCGAGAAAATATTAATTTAATTAATATTATATTAATATTTTCTCTGCATATGCGGCACCTATCATTTCTAACTCTGACATACAGCACTATTAGTGCAGTGTCCACCACAAGCAAACTATTAAAAAAGACTCAAAGTTGAAAGCATCCCCTCCTCACAAACATACATGCACACCTCCCTCCCAAAAAAAGTCTTTCCTTTGAGAAGTTAACTGAGGGTTTCACTGACCTTTTGTAACCATTCCTGAGGGGAGAAGATGTAGTGCAGCAGGCGTTCCACTTCATGACCTGAACCATGTGTCTTATTCTTACTCTGACACAAGTAGGTTTTATGGCCACAGAGCTTTGGGTGTTTGTATAAAACTAACAATTTAAAAATCAACAAGCACACTGCAGGGAACAAATAACTACACACTAGGGGCATCTCTGCATCACAAAAACATTTTTAAATGATTATCAAAAAGGGGATATAAATGATTAAAATAATATTATTCATTGGCTGTCTGCTGTTAAAAAAATTAACAAAAATCATCTGTCACTCAAATAATTTGAAACAATACAACAGGAATTTGGAATAAATGTAAATATGTTAAAACTCTAAAAAAACTATATCCTCCCTGAGATCAACTGATGTTATTATTAGGAAGATTTTCAGTAATTTTCTCTACTTAATCCTCTGAATAGTTAGGAGGTCCTGGAGTCAATCCTCTGCCCATATGTGGGAGACAGACTCAAACTGACATTAATTTAGATTCTCCAAACCACCAGACCAGCGTGTCTTTGGGATATGAGAGGAAACCAGAGTGCCCAGGCAAAAACAACACAGACATGGGGGGAGAAATGAACTAAAACAGAAAAAGGCCAGGGGTACAGGAGAGGATAATATCTCTTCTGTCTGCTAACCAGCACAGCCTGTAATGACATTCACAGCATTCTCAAGATCTCCATCATTTTAGTTAGTACGTGCCATAGTTGCACTGCACAAGTGTCAATGACACCATCAGTCACACAAAGCCTTATTCTTCAGCACTTGTCCTGAGAATCACTGCAACTGTGTGTGAATGTTTCGGTAGAGTTTTTCTGCATCTGATTTCTGAATGCAAATGTATAAGAGAGAGAGAAACAGACAGAGAAAATTGAATGATTTCCTTTCATAAAATCAGGGAGCCAGCACTATATTTGAACAGTGCGAGATGGAGACAGCCTAGGGGTCTTGGTGCTGAGGCCATCGATGCAATGCAGTGTGATTCTAATCAAAGTGACGAGGGTGCTGGGGTCGGCATGGACGAGGGCAGCATGACATGGGAAAATAATGTCAGTGAGTGACAACCGAACCATAATCTACACCTCCTCTTTGACACTCACCAAGATCAACCACTTACTTAAATCATTCAGTAATGTCAACATTTTCATTGGCACTGTTGCATCACAGGTTGCCTCGTGACATCCTACTTGACTGTTCTTGAAGAACACAGATGGTATTGTGGTTCCACTTAGGGGAAAAGGTGAATCAAATTCAAAGCAGTTACATCTACAGAAAGGTCATGGTGATTTTTTGCTGCATATAGGCTTGGTTAGCAATCCTATTTCATCCATCATTGTGCAGTATGTAGACAGGGACGATGACAGCAGTATGTAAAACATACACCCATCTATTGATACAAAGATGGGTGGGCATATCCTGGATGCAAAATTGGGATGTTTAATCTTATTTTTATGTGTATAGCTTTCAATCCACATACATTCTAATTAACAGCTTTATTACACCTGACAGTATCAAGCGCATTGTATAAAAAGAGGCCCAGAGAGGTGTGAAAGAACAGTATGAGCCAGGTTTGACCTTTTTAAGCACATTATCTGATATCTTAACTGATCGTGTTATGCAATACTGTAGAAAACTGCATATATTTTCAGTATCAAATCAAAACCCAGAAGCTGCAGAAATGAAAAAACACACAGTTGCTTGAACAGTCTCAACACATCAAGCGTGCTTTGACATATTTTTTTCTGACTTGGTGTTTTTTTTCTATAAGACATTTACATGTGTTTACCTCGGGAAGATCCCTGTGATGTGACTATGAGATATTCACTGTCAGCAAGTGCCAAAATGCTTTGGGCTTTTTTGCTTGTGGTGTATAGTGATAAAGTGTGACTCTTGTAAAAAAGAGTAGAAATATGCTACAAAAATCAGAGATTTATGTGATTATAAAACCAAAAGTTTTAAAAACCAATGCTACCACTAGAAAGAATAAAATTTACTTTATTAGGCCACCTACCTGGGTCAGTGGTTGATATAATGGCACCAAACATGAGGCAATCAGTGAGGAGGAAGTCTCCATCTGCTGCTTGGCCCCAAAGCACCATCAGTCTGGTGAAACCATAGATGCAGGCCCTGGGATTGAGGACAAACAGACAGAGGGACATACAGTGAGGTCATCAGGGAGCACCAGCTAGAGCAGGTCTATCAGTCATCCCTCTAACCACAGCAGGGCTTCCCCAGAGTAGTCTGGTTAATGGGGCCAGACGCTACCAGCAGGTGAGTTGACCCGTTTCCAGGCAGCAGCTGCTTAGCACAGGTAGACACACAAAGCTTACGACTACACTGAGTAGCATTATATTAAGATATTTATGTCCGAGTCCGACCCGAGCCCAACATGGGAATACATAAATAAATGATAAATAAATTCAGACTATGTTACTGAGCCTGATCCGAACCCAAGTATCACTCCTAAATATCTGTCTGAACCCGACAAGGTGCTGTCGGGCGAGGGTCGTGTATTCATGCTCTAGTGCGTGTNCATAAATAAATTCAGACTATGTTACTGAGCCTGATCCGAACCCAAGTATCACTCCTAAATATCTGTCTGAACCCGACAAGATGCTGTCGGGCGAGGGTCGTGTATTCATGCTCTAGTGCGTGTGTGTGTGTCTTGCGCCTTGCCCACAAAATTACCATGAACGCTAAAAGCCATAAGGAGAATGTGTGAAAGGCAAACTGACAGGAATAAAATAGTGGCAGTATTTTTTTCAATCAGCGCTGGCTCTGTCCCAGAATGCACCACTGTATGCTCTCGCTTATAAAAAATACTCTACACTATAAACAAAAACTTTCTAATATGTCCCTTTCACATTCAACACTACAGTCCAGCTACTGACTGGTAGCTGATGTGTGTTAATCACTACACCTGTTACTGTGAAGCATCCCATAATAATGAGTGTGCCAGAGTACCCTATGTGGAACCTGTCTGTCCATTGGCATAACTGACTGTTCCCATGGTGATGGCACACGACCCAGCCCCCCTGAGGCCAGGATTTAAAGTACTGCCCTCAGTTTCAACGACTTAGCTACCTTATTCCTGTATCTCAAAGAGAGATTTGAAGTTATGCTAATGATGTACAGTCTCAGTTTGCAGTGTTTGTGTGTGTGAGTTTGTGCGCACATGTATGTAACAGACAGAGACAGTGGGTGACAGACGCAGACAGAGATAGAGAGGAAGTGAATGTACTTTGTCAATTGAGCCAGTAGGGTCTCATTCCCATGACACTCTCTTTTCCCATGTGATACAGTACACTCACTCACAAGTACCCCACAAGCAATGGGATTGGTTAGCATCAAAGAATGTGCACGTGACCCAACAAGTCAAACCCTGCCCTGCTTCCCATGGGACCTTTGGGGGTTTGACAAAGGGTAAGGACTAACAGATAGATGAAAGAAGGGAGGAAAGCAAGGAAGAACAACATCTTAAAGGACAGGACAGGTTTTAGCAGGTTGAAAAATCCCATCAGCTATAGCTATAATATTGTTATGAGAAGACATGGACTTATATCATGGACAGAAATCCAACAAATCTTTTGACAATAAAATGATTTTTAGGAGTAAGCAACAAACACAATAAGTAACTATTAAATTCAGAAAAGCTTTTAAATGTCTCAGAAAAAGACATATTTACGTTATATTGCACATGTTGCATTCTATCTAAAAAATGTCAGGGATTAAGAAAAAATGGCACGTAGGATTTTGGTTTTCATCAAATTAAGGAACACTCAATTTTTTTTCAACAGTTGCAACAGGACATTAACAAGGCTTGAGTTACACAGTTACACAGATTTCCCAATTTCTGTTTAAAGAGTAAATGAGTCAGTTAGAAACAAAAGGCAGCAGTTAACAAAGATCCCGATTTCCTTCAAAGTCTGATAGCGCCATCTAGTGTTTTAAAGCCAGAACAACAAAGTTAAAGATAACTCCTGTTTCCCCAATTTTACACTAGACATTAATTTTAATCAGGCTTTGAACAGCAGTTTGTTCACACTGGGAAAAATAAACTAATTAATAGTGAGGATTGTTGATTATCCTCTATAAACATACAGTATACACATTGATCATGACAGGTATAAACATTATGGGAGATGAACATAATAATGCAATGATTGCATATACAGGCTCATGTGAAGACTGACTGGGACACTTGAAATAAATTAATATTAATTAATTTGATTATTTACACCTGTGTTACTCTTACTATGATAAAAGGCTTCTACTGTGCTACAATGCAGCCCAATGGACAAACAATTAAGCTACTCACACCTGCCAAGGATTTGAGTTAATTGCAATTACACTGTTGAAAAAAAAATTACATACTTTGTCAGTAAGTTACATAGATTTTTAAACCAATTTTATGTATGAATTGCAGAATACAGTGGTTAAAAAACACATAAAACGTGTTTAAAATGAGCACAACTGTAATTCATTATACCTGTATTTGGCAATAAAGAATACTACTACTACTGATGACCTTGCTTACATGAAATGCAGCTCCATGTTACTTTAGCACAATTTTTTTAGTTCCTACATTCTTATGTTTCTTAATTCACTCATCCATCATGAATAATTTCAATTTTCTTAATTTGTGTGAATAAACAAACAATACTTACCCAATGGTTATAAAGGTGATTATTGTGCCAAAAAAAGCAAATGTGACAACAGATCCCAGATTCCCAATGAATCGTTTCTAGAATATCAATTAAAATGAATTCTGATTAGTAACAGGGAACAAGAAATATGTTCATTTAATATTCATTAAACAAACGAAGCAGCATCTTTTCAAACTGATGTATCACCCATGTAAAAAAGACAAGTTCTTTGATGATGTCTTTCCACCCCTACTTTAAGGCATATCAGGACAGCTGTCTTACCTGATTAAGGGTGTAAGCTCCATGGAAGATGATGGGTGGCAGGAACAGATTGAAAAGGACCTCGGGATCAAAGGTCTCCTGTAAAAGACAGAGCTGTTGTGTTGGTGACTGACAGGGCTCCATAGGGAGCAAGAGGATTCAGTTTACTGAATGTGACTGACAGACACATATTACACACACATCGGCTCTTGTTTGGGAGACAAGTACCAGGTTTACTTCCTCTGTGAATCTCAAAGTCACTATAGTTACAGGTACCATAACAACCATATCTATCCACAATATATATAAAAAAATATAATAAAAGAAATGGGGAAATGTGACACTCCAGGCTTATATGCCAATGTTTAGGCTTATGTCTCTGGATTGCTCCCAACAATGAACATTCAAGTTGAAAGGACTGTAAAGTCGGTATGAGCCAACTGCTTTTTACTATTGAGCTATCAAAAAGTAGGCTCCCACATATAGACACAAAAAACAGTACTCTATAGTTAAAACACAAACATTAACCATATTAAATGCTATCTTACAGTAAGGAAATGCTACAAAATCTTCTCAACAACACATTTTGAGCCCTCAGTATGGCCACCAGATGGTGCATTACATCACCCTAGAGCCCACAATTGCCTATAATTATTGTATAGCGCATTAGTATTCTGTCCAAACGCCCTGACTCAGACTACCACAGCTGATTAAAAATAAACATGATACACAATGAGAAATCTAACAGGTTGTGTCAGTTTTCACCAGACCCTCTTAGAAAGGGAATAAGCAAGTACGGTTAGTGCAGCCATAGTATGTGTCCAGACAACAGATGGATTATAATCAAACAAAAGCTGTTAATCACAGTAACATCAGCCACCTCCACAACTCCACCATAAACAGTAACCAGAGTGCAGGGCATTTTTGAACATGCAGTTCACATTCTCTGTCAGTTCCTCATCCCAGCCAACATGATGCAATGAAATCTGCTCAGAAAGGTAGCCTTTCATGTCCTTCATCCTTGAATCCTTTTTATGTCTATTGTGGGTACATGCTCAGGATCAAACGGCAACGATATTCAATTCACATCAAAAATAGTGCTACTTTTTCCTGATTCCTACACCACACAATGTCTCATTACTATACTAAAAATTAAATTCCAATTCAATTAAATTTCAGTTCAAACGGAGATGATGCATGCTGAAATAGTCCTGTGGTCATAGACCTGTGAGAATGGCCTAGATTTTGCTGAAGGGGAAAAAAAACAGACAAAAGGTTGCAGCAGCCAGAGTAGCATGATTATCTGGCTTTAATAAAATAAGCCTGTCTCTGTATATGTCCTATTTTCTGGACACATTTTTCATATGTACATGAGCATTTCTGTTTGGAATATGTGGAAAATTCAATTTCTTTTTTTAATTACAATATCTAATACTGGAAAGCCCCCTATAGAGTGTGGAGAGCCACCAAGCTTGCTCTGTAATTCAGACTTGAAATGGTTGTTGGAGCTACAAATTGCTTGTATCTTTCTTCTACTATCATTGCTCAATATAAATTACTTTTTTGTGACTGCAATTACCCACACAGCAAAGTATATTTTATAGTTTTTATATGCACAGCCTGTGTATGACAAATACAAAACTGCATAACAGAGACTAATACATACACTGTAATCAATAAATAATGCATATGTCCATGGTTTTTATTTGAAGGGTCACCTGCACCACAATTGAGGATGGAGGTGTGTTGTATACACTAATTGGCTCTTAAGCTGAGCAGCACTAAATTTAATCAGACCGCAAACTTTAATGCCTTATTCCCCACAGGCACATAATGGACTCAGTAATGCAATGAAACCCTTATCTCTTCTTGCTAGGTCCCCATATGTATCAGGCTTAATGGCGTGAGGGCTACAAAGAATGGTCTGACCAATGTAATGGCCTTTGTGGTAGCCTCTGCTGGTTTGCTAATGAGACCCCAGCATTCAAAAGGGCCAAAGAGTGCAAGCCATTAGTGAAGAGTTACACTTGGCCTGGATGATGCTGGGTTCATGGTTCACTACTCTCTTTCTCTTGGGTTGAAGTATCACTCTGAGATTTAAAAAATACATTTTCATACACTAATTCTGTCTCTCATGCTCATTGGCCATCGTGTAGCTGGATCCCTGGCTCATTGCTTCTTTTCTATGATTTGACAAATCTCTGTGATAGTGAGAAAGAGAGCCAGAAAACAGTAATACAACCAAATGCCCATGTCAAGGCTTAGGCTCTTCCCCTTAGAAGTTATATTAGATTCACTGGCTAATTCCTTTCCAATGAATAATTGCTGTAAAATGTTTGAAGCACTTTGCCTTAAGGTCCAGCATAACATTATTTTGCTAGCAAAAAAGAAGATATTGTATTTCTTTAATCTTTCTTCTTTAGTATGTGGAGACATTCAGTATTTCAAAAACATAAAACTTCATCTCAGTAAAAGTAACTATAGTCCTTGATATTATCAGTGCAGTCCTCACAATATTAAAATACCAATATATATGAAAGTGGTAGTCTAACACACACAAATCGGTGCTACAAGACCAGACTTTAATGCCTTAGCTGCATAAAATAAATGATATCTCTACTGTTCTGACTAAACCTCAGTTTAAATCAGCAGTGTTAATACATGGACTGGATTAGTAATAATTTTACTCTCAGTGTTAGCAGCAAATGACAAAGTCACTGGATAATACACAAAATTTTGAGCCTTGGATTAGCCGTACTGATTTCCCAGACTTCAACTAGTCAGGAAAGAGCCTGAAAACCAGTTCCCAACCACATATGCCTATGAATAATATCTAATTGGAGAAACAAACCTTCAGAATGAAAAAAATGCATCCACAATAATACTAATCATCATCATATAAATGAAAAAATGTATCTTCAATAATAAACAAATGCCACTGCAATTATGAATAAATGTTTATATGGAAGACATCAAATGAAAATACACAAATATACAAAGTAAGGCCTGTAGGCATTCATCAGGCTAGCAAAAACTCTTGCTCAAATAGCACTAATGCAGGTAACCTAATTAAAGGTGATTGTTTTAAAAATCACTCAGCCTAGCTACCAGAACGCTCTCAATAATTACTCCCTCAGTCAGAAAAGCAAGTTGCAACATTTGCTAAAACAGACCTGACTGTTTAATTTCTACATCTGACAAACCCTAGAGTGGTGGTCACCAACCCTGCTCCTGAAGATCTAGAACAATAATGAGCTAATAATTGGAATCAGTTGTATTACAGTAGGGAGATGCTAAAATATATAGGACAGTAACTCTCTAGGAGCAGGGTTGGTGACCTCTGCCCTAGAGAAACAGTGCCATCACACCCTGACTGGCTGACAGAGGAATGCACCCAGCGGTTCTTCATTACACTTCAAAAGCCAGTACTCACACCTCGCACACAAGTAATGACAATAACTCTCTAATCAACTCAGAGGGATTTCAACATTCAGCAACAATGACTATGGAAAAAAGAAATGACAGCAAGTCCTGAGAAATGATGACTGCTCCAGCTGTTCAGTATCACAACTCCTTACAATTTACAACAGGTGGTACATATTTACATCTGTTACTGTGTCCTGTTCCATAGACTATGATGTGGCTTCCTTTATATGAGAGATAAACAATATTATTTGTAAGAATACTGCATTATGGTAATTCAGCCGGTAATTATACAACTAGGAAACTGTCTTCAGGGGAGCCTTAAATCTGAGAAAAATAAATTGAGTTTTCTAATTGTATTCACACAGTTCAAATTATTGCCAGGAAAATACTTTAAAAGGTTTTGTTGCTATAAAGCCTTTTTTGTCCATTGATCAGACCCTTTGTGTTGCTTTATCTGTGCATGTATATATTGTAGTCTCTACAATTTATTGCTTTTCTGCATTTAGTTATCTTCCAATTTCCCCTTGTCCACACAGCACACCTAAAAATCTAATCCCTCCTATCTGTTCCTCAATAAAAACCTTAATAAAGGTTAAATTGCTCTCTTGCTTTCTTTCTCACTGTGCCACTCTCTTGCTTGTTTGCCTAACAACAAACAGGCCAAACAAGTAATTTTGAGAAAAACCAATAACTAAGGAACACTAGGGGAGAATGGCTGATGTAAATACTCAACATATTGTGTGTGATCAAAGTGAATGAAATGAAGAAGACAAACATCCTGCACAGTGCAGTTTGTTTTTTTAAGTGTTCCTACAGCAACAATGATTAAATAGGATTTTTAAGCAAACATTTTGTTAGGACAAATTGTTCCACTTTTCACAAATTATGTTGCAACCTGCAGAACCTCATTCAAATGAAAGATTCACTTATTCATATTTGCAGTGTAGGTCAAATGGAAATGTCATAGTTACTGTAAAGGTTTACCAGTGTGGTGTCTGAACGCATTGACTGAATGATTGTTCATGAACTTGTTCATATTTTGGGTGAACATGAACTGACAGCACTCTATTTCCCAAATTGTTACAGTGACATTATAAAAGGATGTGCAAATAGAAACCTGATGTGTTTTTTTTTTGTTTTTGTTTTTTTTTGGTGTGTGTGTGTGTGTGTNATGCTGCACTGAGCCACTGTGCATATCAAAATGCTCCACCGAAGGAAAATCCAATAATGTACAGACGGAGCAGGAATATGAAGCAGCAGGAAAACTTTTGGAAAAAAATTAAATTATAACTATGAACTGAAAATTTGTGAACTAAACTTTGAACTAGTTCATGTAGAAGGTGAATTTTCCCAACACTGGGTGTTACTGTTCTTAAGTCTGTAAAGGTGCATTTGTGATGTAGTGTTTACCATCAAGACTTGAGGAGTGCTGTTCAGGCCCACACTGCTGCACACACTGTGATTCATATTTTCTCCCCAGCAGCCATGCAAGATGCATCTCTCAGTGAATCCTAAAATCATACCTGTACATGTTTACAGAAAGGGGGAAAAACTAAATCATTAGGGGAAACTTAAATTTCATATGCATTAAGAGAATTTTCTGAGTGATGAGCCCTATCATCACAATGCCTAACAACAATTTCAAGTACAAAAAAAAGTTATTATTACACATCTATATTTATCTACACATGTTTTTATAAGGCAAAATAATAAAGTTTGGCACACTAACACATGGCTGATAAAGCCAATCTTTCAACAAAGAGTGACCAAAATACATTTTATTAACATGTTGGTATAGGCTAATGTTTTCAAGACTGAGAGTTACGGAAGTCTTGCTGAGTAATGGCTTCCATCCTCTATGCTGAAAATAGGCCAAGGTTACTTACCATAAAACATTGCACCTCCAGTTTCATTTATCAGTATGTATTTGAACTGTTTCAACTTCCACGCGGTGAAAATGGTAACAAGTGCCA
>JANJYP010152392.1:0-12014 GCA_024605115.1 Rastrelliger brachysoma
TGCAAGTTATTTTTGTATCTTTTGCACTGTATCTTTTTGCAAATATTTTCCCATTGTGCTTTCTTTACTTAGATGACTGTGCAATAGCCTGGCTTCTGACACCACTGCAGTATATCTAAATCAGATTCATGGAGTGCTATACAGTGTTGAATGTCTGATGACAGGCCAGGGTCCACATGAGGACTCACATGCCTCAGTGAATGGCCGATAGTAACAGTGCATGCAGTGTGCAGGATCAATGTATCTACACTGAGAGAAAGTCTTCAAATCTGTGCATTACATACCTGACAGGACTGCTAAAGAGGGCTTCACCACTTCACCCCTAACCGTTGCACAAAATCAGCAGCAAAGACTTTCAAAAGGCACAATCTCCTGAAAATCCCTGCAGCTGGCATGTTACATTCAAGAGCAGCCTGAAGTATTATCCAATTCACTTCAATATAGCAATTTGAAATAGAAAAGTGTGCACACGTTTTGCCAGCAGGAGGTGGATTTGTGGCCAAAAAAAAAAAAAAAAAAAAAAAACAACACAAAAAAACAAAAAAAAAAACCTGTTCCTGATCTTAGGTGACAAAAGTGGCCCATTCTTTTTTGACTTTCTTTTTTAAGACTAACTTTGACTTTAGCAGAGAAGATGAAAAGAGATGGAGTAGTAGGTTTGTAACTGCGGAAAACAAAAGGTGAGTTATGATTTGGTTACATCATCTGATCTGTCCTCAAACCTGTTCTAATTTGTTAATTGATTTTTGGAAGCTCAACAAGCTGTAAACACAACATTGATGTATTATCACCTCATAAATTGTGATGGCAACCATTTTAAAAAACAACGCTATTTCTTATTTAGATATTGACCAGACACAGAGCAACACTAGCATCCATTCTGAGCTGCATTTCTGTTATCTGATCCAACATTAGCTACAAACATCTGAGAGTTTGTAAGTTTACTACTCATATTTATTTGTATTTGTAACTGAAATATACAAAAGGAAGACCCTACTCTTAGGGTAAGTGCACCCATTAAGCATCAAAATCAGCTGAAAACACTGGTTTTAAAATTAGAAAAGTCATCAGATGCAGTAAGTTGCATAACTTTGATTCAGTACTTGGAATAGTTTCACTGCTTCTCTACATTACATAACATTTCTAAAGTAACCTTCCCACTAAAGGGTGCTTCTACCATTTTCAGAAACAATGACATGGACATAGCTCTATAGTTTTTGTCATGAACTAGAACAACTCATAAATGTGAAATGTAAAATTTAACTGCTGCTTCAAACCTCTATTACTGCTCACCTGTAAAAGATCTTGACATAATACATTACAGAATAACACATCCATAAGCTCCTCTGTTAATAACATCACTTTCTCTTTCATTTATTTTGATGATTTGGTTGAATGACATTGCAACCTTAATATTATTACACTTATTTCCATTCCTGGTAGCAACTAAAGAGGGAAAACAAAAGCAGAGCAGTGTCCAACTTGTGTGCAACCCTAGTCAACAAGAGGTTTGCTGATGCAGTGTCAACCATACAGATAGACCCCTGACCCATGTCACTAAGGGACTTCTGTATTAAATGAAAAGAAAGGGGAATCTAGTCTCTCGTAGCATTCATGGACAGAAAGTTTGGGTTGTATGTTTCATTTCAGGCGAGATCAGTTTTCCAACGGGAGACTGCGACCAATCACCTAAATCACTGGCAATCGCTTTGGAGAACAGAAATCTCTCACTGCAATGAAGTTCATCAGTTTGATGTAGACATCAGAGGACTGGAGGGGATTACTTTACATTAAAACATAGTGTGGCTTTTCAATTTCATACCGTATCTACCTTTTTTCTCTTTTTTTGCAAAGGGCAGATTATTCTCAGTTCACATATAAAAATTACCCTCTAAGTGAGAAGCCATTTCAATTTCTTTACAATAATGAGATTACATGCTAATGCAAGGTTTTAGCAAGTGTTAGAGTAATCCATATCTATTTAACGCCAGTTCTGTGCTCACACCAACTCTATTTCTTCATCTAGTCAGGCCTCTCTGTTCTATGTGGAGCAATTCATCTGAAATGTGAGAGAAAAAACAGCCTTATATGTCAAGCTCAGCGGTGGAGAGAGAGGATCTACCTGACAACAAATTAATGAAAATGTCACTGACTTATACCTCCATCTCTTCGCTTCATAAACGCTCTGCTGAGCATATTAACATAGCGGCCGAGATGCTCTCACTCTTCTCCTTTAACCATCCTCGTTCATATCTTCTGCCGTAACCTCCCTTCATTCTTCCTTCCCTTTCCCTCCATCTCTGCCTCGTGCATGTATGCGCTTCAATGTCTGAACCGTGCGCGCTTGTTTGATTAAAAGTCGAGCAAGGCCCTGTGCAAGGCTTCCAATGATCTTTTACTTTATCTTGACATAACAGAACCATGGCCCTCTGAAGCCATGGACTACGGGTTAATGGGAGCCATGACAGGTAAAGCCATTCCATCAGCAATGGTAGTCTGCAGAAAAGGTCAACCTCCCGTCCACTCAACCAACTGAACAGAAATGTCAGTGTTGGATAGCAGAAAGTAAGGGAAAGGCCTTAAGGTGGAAGTGAGGTGAATGTGTATTTCATATTGGTGCTGAGTAGAAATGATTAGATTATATTCTTTAAAAAGATAGCACAAACAAACAAAAAAAAAGTGGTTGAATGGAGGCTCACTTGATAAGCCATGGCCTCATATCTTTACTGTTTGAACTGGGAAATTGAATGGAAATCGCTTAACTTGTTGGGCATTCATGCTGCGGTGCAACACAATCCATAAGTCATTGAAAGACCATTCTGGAGGAGCACTTATTTCCTATAGAGCTCAGCGGAGTTTTAAAGGCTGGCCTCTAGAATGAGAAAACCTGCACCGTAGAGTCCTGCTGAGTAAATGTGAAATGGATCAGAAGTTAATAGCTGTTGAAGCCTTTGACAAATTCTGCACTCTTTGTGTCACTGCAACCTGACACAAAGTCTACCAATTAAGAGTGAATCAAAACTTTGACAAAAACTTAAATTGTGAAGAAAACAAAACATACATTACATGGAACAGGTCAAAAATACACACGAAAATATCAAATCCAGCTAATACAGTGGCACAAGTGGAGTTGTAACTATAGTATATGTATATACATGTACTGAGGTGCAACATTAATCATTGGCTGGTTTGAAGCCCAGAATTGTCGCTCACGGTTGGCGCCATTATTGCCATTTGGAGCCAAGAGCTTCCAAAAGTATTGTTATCAAGTAAACTTAAACTTGAGGAAAAACTGTGACAATAGTCCCAGACTCTATTCCTATATTTAACACCAGTGGAGGGAAATACATGAATCTTGTATTTCCCTCCACTGGTGTATAGGACACTGTATTTCCTTTGAGGTTATGGTTAGCGCCATGCAGCTTCCAAATAAGATTTGCAGAGTGTTACCTTTTAAGCTCTGCGACTTCAGACTCAAAGCAAATGTTAACTTACTGGGAACACTAAACACTGAACTCTTGACTAATGTTAGTTACCTGAAGTTTACAAGTAATGCCATGTAAAGTTAGGGTAATAATATGACTGTAGTCTTGAACTCTATGCCCACACCTATAAAGTTCAGCAGAAGGAAATATAGAAATCTTCTCTGTCATATGAACCTTCATAACAGTGAATAATAAAGATGTATTGTCTTGAATTGTACTTACATCTAGCTATATATATATATTAGCTTTTCACTTACATGAATATTAATCTGTTATTCGTGCTATCTGGAAAAGAGTATGAATAACAATACATCTCCATTGTATTTTTGTATGGTCTACCTTATGTTTCTGTGTTGAATATCTCAGTTTGCGTTGCTTTTACTCATTTGCAGCATTTTTCTTGATGCTCAATTAAGCTTAGATATTGTATATACTTTTAATGAATTAAATATTTTTCATTACGAGTAAGCACAGGAATTTACAGGACACTATGTTTCCTTTGAGATTAACTTCCTTTCAGCTGGTATTAATTGGAGCAACACAATATTCTTTTAACTGTCTGATGATTCCAGTAAATTAAATTAGAGATACAATATAATGTTTTACATTAAATACAATTTCCCTACTTCTCTCCTGTGACATTGCACCATCTCTCAAATCATCTCAGATTTTGTTCAGGTGTGTGTGTGTGTGTGTGTGTGTGTGTGTAGCCTCTTGCAAGTTAGTGTTGCTTGTTTGTGCTTCAAAAAACATTGCAGTCAAGTACCTCCTCCAAGCTGCTTTACTGCTTAAAATGATGCTAACTGATTTTTGTTGTTGTTGTTTATGTGCTTTGGCTCTCACTTGAAAAGTGGCTTCTTTGCATTCTGAGCACTGACTGTAAAAACAAAACGTATCCAACTTGGCTTTTAGAATGGTTAATCAAAAATGAAAAAGAAGGTTTTTTTTGGACAAAACTGTGGATGGAGGATTTCCTTTAATATCGCTTTGTGTTGTTGGTTGCTACTTAGTCCCATCTGTTGCATTAGCTCAATTAAATATTTTAAGTTTGAGTGTATTTCAATCTGTAATGAAGACAAGGTGTCTCTGTGCCTTCTGAGATACACTCGGACTCTTTTTGGTTGAGGAAGATAAACTCTAAACTAAAGCTTCTTTCTTTTTGACTAAATGAGTAAATTTATGTGCTGAGTACTCCTAGGAATGTAGGATTAAGCGGGGTAATAGCCTTCCCTGTTGCTTTCTCTGAACATATATTTTAACTTAAATGAAAGCGAGCATTGCATCATAATCCTGTGGTGGGTATACTAGACTGCACAGTAGTAAATGCAATGAAACCAAAGGGGATTGTAGGGAAGGTTCAGAGCTTTCTTGCTGTAGAGAAAGAAAAGAAATTATATTTAATTGGGACTTCCTGCTCTATGAGAATCTCTCTTCAGGCAAGTATTACAAGTCTTCTACTCCTTCCCTCCATACACACACTTTCTCTCTCCATCAGGGCTATCCCCGGTCACTCAAGCCACACCACTGTCCATTTCCTACATTTGCTGGGTCATGAAAATTTCATCAGCCTTTATCCATTGTTAGCTGGAGGATGCATTCGAGTGGAAGACCCTAGGGATGCTGGCTACTGCAACTGTGATTGCCTGGAACACAGACAGATGGACAATTGGATGGATAGATGCATCGCTATCTTGGATGTCTAAGTTTAGCAACAAGGCCATCAAGGGACACTGCTAGGAAAGAAAGCATGCAACCCACCCGCTTGGAGTAAAGCTTTGTAGCTGATTAGCGGCTTGTAGCGTCGGTGAAATAACTACCCGTATATCTTCAACAATGTCCTTAATGGCATCTGTCTAAAAACACCTCTGTCCTAGGGTAATGGATTTACCAATAGGCCACTTTTCAGTACAGCCAGCTATGGATCTCTTGCTTAAAGAGTGATTTCTCTTGCAATCAGAACATTTAATTAGAGTTCAAGAAACCACAGTCTTGTCCTCTGATTCCGTTAATTGCTTTTAGCTCTTGGACGCACACTTCTCCCTTCTCATTGGAAATTTCCAATTTAGAACCATTTCATTTTATTTTTTTATTTTCCACCTATCCTCTTTTCACTCCCTCAGTCCCCATTCTCTATAGAGCAGCCAGCCATTCTGTTCAGCATAGCAGCTAAATTGCAAGCATTAATCATTCCGGAGTCATTATCAGCATTTTAAAGGTGAGAATCTAAACAAATTGTTTTTCATTTGGGCTGAGTCTAATAGGATTGTTTTCCTGTAATTTGCTGCCTTGGAGCATTTAACATAAACAATTAACAGTAAATTGGTAACTCTGCTTATCTGTAGCCAGCCTACATAATATTAAATCTTTAATGAAGAATCACCTCCAATCAAACAAGTGTGCAACCTAAGCAATACGCTACATATCACTTAATTTATCATGATAAATTAGACATCAAATTGATAAATACAGAGGGTAAGAGATTGCCAAATAATCTATTTTCTACGGTTCCATGGTTACTAATGTTATTGTAAGTCATAAGATTATAAGAATTTGTTATGTTATCTTCTGTTCACTTCACAATAAGTCACATCACATGCAGCCTGGTCTCACCTCATTCTTATTTCTGGATAGTTTTAGTAGACAATATTTTAATGTCAAGTCTGTTTTATACCTTAAACAGGCAGGAGTAGAAAATGTGAAAAATAAAATCCTACTTATCTGATGTGCAACTAAGTAAAACATTTTCATAAATATTTTTCTAAATCCTTTTGTATGCCATGCACTCTCGTGGGTTGCGTTGTCCCTTCTGCAGTGTAAAATGAGTCATAATGATAAACAATTAAGTCTTTCATAAAGAGAAGTGATACATTCTTACTTTCTCTGGTTATTAATATCACATATACCAGTTTGTAAACTGAGTTTTAGTTTAATATTCTGTATATATCACAAACTTCAATACATTCTAGCTCTACCAATTCAATTCTACCAAGAATTGATGGTATTTGTACTTTACAGCAGTACAGTTTTAGGTATTTGTACTTTAAAATATATATTCATATGTCACATTCTGTGTATGGCAATGGCATCAAAGAAAACTTGAATAAATGAGTGGAGAAAAAATTAAAGGATCCTTCCATTGTTGCTTTGCTCAGAGTACTCTGATGCATGTTCCAGACTCTATGGGTAGTACTCTTATACAATCATACGCAGGCGTCACTGAGATTTGCATGTACGTAGGCGACCAATCACGATGTGCATACTAATTATGTGTGTTCTACAGCGTCTCACTGCCACTCACATCCTTCTCACTTCAAAAAAAAAAGGAGGTTGCCATAGGCTGTGTTCACATTATAGACCTTACTGCTTTAGTTGGATCCAACATTTTTATTTGGATGGTTTACATTCATGTGCATTTCATGTCAGTGTTGAGATTCCAAACTGCCATCGATGTGCTCAAGCGTGCGTAAATGAATAACAACAGTAAAGTACAGTGTGACTGTCACATCAGTGTGGATGACATGGTTGGGTTAACCTTGGCTTTTGGCTTGAATAAAAGCTTACCATACATGCCAACCACATTTATAGCTAACTTGTCTCTCTACTGGCACTCATCATTGTGATACTGTCTTTTATGTTTATTTTTGCCAGTCAATTAGGTGTCAACACTGAATGATGATGACAGACACATGAAAAAAACATACATTCCAAACTGACAGTATCTACATATGGAATAGATAGCAGATCAAGTACCAAATATGCAAGTCCCAGATCTGTTATGAATTTTTTTTTTTTTATCTGTTTACGCTTCAACGTGGAACCACAAGCTGCATACTGACTCCAGTATGGCTTCAACATGAGGGGGACCTGAGTAGTTCCAATCATCTAGATTATTTGTTTTATTTTTTTTATCATGAATCACACAATAAGGTTTTTCCCAAATTTGTGTCCTTCATCTTAAAACTATGACATGACAACTTTCAACATTCATTCTTTCATTGAAAATCCAACACGCACTCAAAACTCTACTGATTGTCTAGCTTACAAATCACAATGACCATGAAGATGAACTTAATAACTTGAAAGTGGGTCTCGAAACCTTAAAAATAGTTTGTTGAAGTTAGTTGAAAGGAGCAGATGCTTGAGGGGATGACAAAACATAATTTCAAACTGAAGGTTAGATAGCTAACACTAGTGCTGCAAAGCAGGAGATTGCTCCAGATGGAGCACAGGAGAGAAATATATAACGTATGCACATATATAGAACATCTATGTGTTGACAGGTTAAGGAAGTGTTATTAAAGCTTAATCCCTTCTCTTCATGTACTACTGTAAAATTGCAATGTCAGAATGGGCCCAAACCAACATGCTATAGATGACGCTAACAAACACTTGGATGACTATTAAGAGTGAGTGTGAGAGTGAGATTTGGTCACTCTGCTTCCAAATGAGCCTGAAGGCATATCAAGAGGATAGAGCCAGGGGAGAAATGGGCCTGTGTGATATACACGCTCTTTTACAAGAAGTGGCGAAAACATGGCAGCCTCTCACTGCCTGACTAAACCTAATGTGATTGTTTTGTGTGTATGAGAGCATCTGTTTAGACATTTGTAAGCGTTGTGTGTGTGTATACAGACACATATAGCAAAACTCCAGCAGTGTAGAAAGAATCTTATTTCTCTTATTTCACATAATTCCAACGATCTCTTGAGTAGCCTTATTTTCAAATTCACGACTGCCCATTTCAGAAATTATACAAAATAATGATCAAATATGATTTTTTACCTGTTTCTTTTTCTCTCACCACTTTTTATTTCTTCGCCTAGCACCTTCTTATCTATTATCCAGAACGGTTGGGATATTTTGTTCCACCTTATATTACTGTGCTGCAACCTCATTCTACAGCACACTATGTGCTGTATACTTGAGAGAAGAGAAACAGCTTAACACCTGACCATTTGTGAAAAAAAAAGGTTTTCGAATGACTGAAGCAAGGTTTTTCTCTTTGAAGGATTTTACATTTACATTAGTGTGTCAAGGCATGACAAGTTTGAACTTTTGAAGGGTTGGAAATATACAATCTTGTTTAATCTTTGTCTTCACTGAAAGACAATTTGACATAATTATAATCATTAAAGATAAATATTGCGATGTTTTCCATAATCTGAAGCCTCATAGAGGTCTTGGTCTTGGAATATGTTGAGTATACAGGTTTGCAGGTTAGGTTTAGTGTGTGATGTCTCAGTTTTGATCACTGGCAGTTCGTTTTCTAGTACAAAAAGTAATAGTAGATAGGAGAAAGTGAGTGCTTTTGTTAGTGTTAGTCTGGCCTTCAACATTGTGGCTATTTTACAACCAGTACATATCAGACCTGTTTTTGTGTATTGCATTCTTTTTTTGGCAGCAGTATTTATAGGTACATGCAGATGTTGAGCCAAAGAGGCCCAAGGTTGGATCCTGGAAGAACACAACATTATATTTTTTTTTTCTCAGAGGTAAGAAAAATAGCGTGTTCTTGGTTAGATAATAAATCCTAATGCAGTGCAGATCTCTGAAGGTTCTGTCACTACACTGTTTTACTAAAGCAGAGTAAGCAGTGAAAGAGTCTGATTCAGGAAAAGTTCAACCAATCTCACGCAAATTTGGCACTACAGCTTGACTGAGTATGATATACTGTATGATCATAAAGAAAAAAAAAAAACACAAACCAAATTCAAACCAGCTAGGTTAAGGTGATCTTTTGATCAAGAAGCTAAATCACATGTTGCACTGTGGACTTGCATTGTGAAGTTCCAGTCACATTCATCCTTTCGAAAACTGAAATAGCATGAACAAGTACACAAATACTTTGACAAAATAAATACATATGTAAGTAAAATACAAATGTTATATTAAAGTCAGGTGAGCTGATTTTCTAGGGCAGTGGTCCCCAACCTTTTATTAGTGTGGACTGGTCAACACGACAATTTTACTGTGGCCTGGGGGTAAATAAATAAATGACAAGAACCAGTAATACCAGATTTCTTTCTCTATCTAAATATATCTGTTCTTCTGTCTCTTCACTGGGCCTTTGCAAAGAAACTTTCCAAAGATGTCCGTTTCTTTTTCATTTTGCTACATTTTAGTGCTCAAGTGACCGAGATGTAACAGAGAATCCAGTAATTTTTCAAAATAAAAGATCATTCAGATGATAATTTAAACAGAAATAATTAATTATTTCTTACTAGTTACTTACTAAATCTTAGTCTTAGTAGAATTTTCAAGGCTAAGAGAGGACTTCCACGCTATTTTGACTACATACCACTGCATACCACGCCAAGCGAAATTCCAGAAGCTGTGTGTAAATCACTGTAAACATATTCCACCTATTTATGAACTACATATGAACTGTTTATTACAGCTACATCTAAACCAGCAGCACAGTCTGTAGGGACATGTGATGAAATGTGAGCCACACTAAATGCAATGAATACTGTAGATAACAAAGACACTGCATAAAAAGGGAATTACTCCTTTAATCACAGGACTTTACTCCTTGAATGAAACACTTTGAAGTCACATAGGAGCCTTAGCTTTTTAGAAGTCAGATTAATTTGCCACACAGCGTGGCTGCAGGTTAAAGCTTCCTAAAACAAAGCTTCAGACCCTTACAAAGTGTCCTCTCCGTGGTATCCAAACAGAGACTTTCACCAATATCTCTGCAGCAGATGTGAAGAATGTTGCGACGACTGGGAAAAAAGCTAGTGCATACTTTCCATCGCAGTGAAATGTCAGAGCTAATGGACCTGAAGCGGAAGGGAAATTAAAAGCAGTAATTGAGAGGTACTTGAATGGCCAACATGCTGTACTCTGTCCCTGGGGGCTTTTAGTCTCTCGTGGAGCTGGGAGACAGATGACTTTGAAGGTAAGCGTGGATCCATCCACTTCCAGTGAGGCTAAATCACTGTGTCCTGTCAGTTTGACGACACCACACGGTGGGCCCATAATGTGTCCCATATGGTCGCTCTATATAGTAGAGATGCATGCTGTACTTACTCGACGTACTCCATGCTTTATTTCATCTTTTTATTTTATCATCTCTACGGTGCATATGCTTATATTTATGTATTTGACAAATATTGTACATTTCAGTATACAGTATATTCCATGGTAAATTTCCTAGCCGCTACTGTTGTGCTTTACGGCCCAGATGAAGATAAACAGCCTTTTTATCATTTAAATCTTCTTCTGGAGAAAGTGATTTTTCCCTGCTGTATTATGCTTCATATTTATATGCTTTCATAAACTTGAAGTGGATTCAGGCGACAAGCTGTCTTCTAGTACTGTATTTTGTAAACATTTTTGTGCTTTAAGAAAATGCTGTATTCCACTAGTTTATTATTCATAAGTAAGCATTCTAATATATTAGTAAATAAATATCAAGGTGAATGATTTGCCTCATAAATTCTGTATTCTGTAAATATTAAAGCATCAATTATTATAAAAACAAAAATTAGTTTATCGCATGTGAGATATTTTATGTTACTTATGTTAATGTTAAATTTATATTACATATGCTAATATGTGAAAACAAATATTTTATATTTAATATATATATATTTACATGTATGATGTATGACATCACCATCACCTACATTTTGAGTGCATGTGACTTTTACATATTGTAGTCATTAATTTATTTTTGTTTGTGTTTTAACTTGCATATAATAGATGTTTATAATATAGTTTCATACTTTTCCCTTTTCACTGTTCTTTGTAAGTTGGTCATTTACAATTATTTTTGTACCTTGACTGTTTTGACACTTGAATTTTTAAATGACTGCCATTTGTTTTGCTGCTGTTTTTACTGCTGCAGTAGCTCAGAACTCCCACACATCACAATACCTGATTTAACCCTTGCGAATCTGTACCCAAAGATGCATTAGTCATGCGTATCCACAAAACTGCTTCATCAGAGCTCACAGCAGAGTTCAGTCAGTACACATACAGTATGGCTTCACCACTACGCTACCCATGCTCATTAGTCGATGGCAAAATGTCTCACTCCCTCCCACTGATTACATCTACTGAGTTAATGAGCCACACATTGAACATCCTCCCTCCCTCGCTATATATTTTACTGTTCCTCCTCCATCCCTCTCCATCCCTCTCCTATGTATCATAAATGGGCTCTTCAGTTTCATTTGAAGTGGTGCTGATCCCACTTTAGGAAAATATTAGAGACTTTCTTCTCCAGAAACACCATGGTTATTCATCATATCAGTGGGAGGACAGTCTAGCAATTATCAGAAACTACTGTTCCAGCAGAGTGCTGAGAGTATGCTTTGCTGATTGTTTCAGACTGCTAATTGATTGCACTCACTGTCGCTCTTGACGGATGAAAGCCTGGTCTCTCTGAAAAGATTTTAAGGATGCAGCACTAAGCAGGATTTTTGTGCAAAAATATACCTGTCGCATCATCTTAAAAAGAGGTAAAACAGCAGAAAGAAGGGTGACTCAGTTGGCGTTGAAATCAAGTCTCAAACAATAAAT
>JANJYP010152398.1:0-11757 GCA_024605115.1 Rastrelliger brachysoma
CCTTTACAACCTGCAGGCCCTCTTGACAAGAGCAATCCTCCGCCACCCGTACCATTTTGTCGACCGCCCTGGCCTACTCTACCTTTTCCTACATTCAACCCCTTTGTGCCACCACCAGATTACACACTAGTGAGGGAAAACCCTCATAAGGTCACAGTGGAAAAGGTTTTAGAGGTGATTGTGGATGAACTGAAGTCAATCATTAAGAAAGACATTATACGCAGAATGATTGAAGGGGGTGCTTTCAAAGTGTTTGAGGACTGGTGGGACTGTCAAGAGGAGAAAACAAAGGTAAGTTCCTTTCATCCTTTATTACCCCTTAAGTGGCTATAAAATCCTATAAGGACTACATGAATCTTCTATGTCTTGCACCACTTTGTATTATTGTTAACATAATCATTGTTTTCATTTTATCATTTTATCCATAAGATATTAGTTTCTTCTTTGAAAAGTGGAACAGCAGGTTTTGAAGAGAGAAACAAACTGATAAATCCCATCACTCACATCACTGGCCAGGGAAAGAAACCTCCTCTCCCTTCCTTTAAGGTAAACTATATGAGCTTAATATTAATAAACCAACATTTGAAGTCTGAGTGATATATAACTTAACTTCTTATATGCAGTTAAAAAGGAAAAGAGATGATGATCCTTATGCATCAATGGAGATAGAAAATGAAAGTCCTGGTAAGTGTTTTTAATGCAGCAAACCCATTTATTGCATATTTACTTTCTATTCTGTCCTAATCAACTGTGTTGTTCTTATTCACTGCAACCTTAGATGTGAAACAGGGGGATGACACAATGGGAGCAGTATCCCAGAGAACTAAACGCAGACATGCCAGACCACATGTGCTTGACAGTGATGATGATGAAGGGAAAGAAGAAAATAACACACATAAAGATGAAGAGCTCATATTAAACAAAGCTGTCCTAACTGTGTTGGTTGATGATGATGTTTTGGTAAATCGAAAATAATAAATATCTTCATTTTGAAGTTTTTCATTTTGTCTGATGATGTATGAACTTTAGCAGAAAATAGTTGATTTGCTTCAACTTTTCCAGAATTTCTACACAGTATTTATGTGATAAAGTGACATGCAAATATTAGTCTTCACAATACTTTTTGTACTGTCTTTAGAATGACAGAGATGATCGTGATGATGGTGATGACAGTAGTCATCATGATGAAGGAAAGGAGGTGAAACAAAAATACACAGAGAATGAAGATGTGGTCATTTCTCCAAAGCAGTACTCTGATTGTGGTATGCTAAAGGTTATGCATGTACTGCTGAAATCTAATGAATTACCATATATTTTAGTGTGTCAAACATATTTTGTTCCTTTAATTACAGAGATATTATCAGAGAACAGCTCATCAGAGGAAAGTGACTGCTTGTCAGACTTGGACTCCTCTGACTCGCTTTCCTCAGACAGCTTTGAAGATTTGTCTTACTCTGACCTCAGTCCTGAAGATGAGGATATGGAAGATGGCGATGAAGATGACAGGAGCACTGACTGTATCATGATATCATCAGATGAGGAGTTGATGGAGCTTGAGCCCCCTACCACCTCATCAGCCCCTCACACACCAGGTTCACAGCTGGAGCTGGGCCTCCAGGACTGGTTAGATCCATTTTGCAGAGAGGAGCCAGACGAGAACCAGTATACTAGTCAGCAAGGCCTGGATATTATGATGGAGCTCCAAACCAGAGAACTACAAGACCTTCATCCACCATCACCAATTGGACTTTCAGGTCATATATCCAGTGTGCTGTGTAGTAGTAGATGGAAGTATTTTACTACAGAAGACTTTATGTCTGAGAAAATTGGCCCTCACTTTTCCAACTTTCTGCCACCTAGTGAGATTTTAAAAAAGATTGAATTAACTGGTAAATTATTACCAGATGTTATTTGTTACTGGTCTAATTCATTAATATTCAAAAAGTAAAACTTAAATAAATGTTTTCTTGTCATTTATTTGTCTAGCAGTGGAGCCTGACATCGACATGTATATGGAGAGCCCTGAATGGACGATGGAGTCTCTAGAAAACATAGAGAACTTGAGACCTCTCACTCCCACTGGCTGCCTAGTCGACAGCGACCCTGACATCCTGATAAGAAGCAAACCAGCATCTCCAGCTATGGAGGAAGTAGAGCGACCAAAGACACCAGGCAATGGAATAGCACATGTAATAGGAAGTGAGGACTCTGCAGATGAAGTCCACTCCACAATAAGCAGTGAGCTCGTTATGACTGGCTCCTACTTCTTATACCAGGATATGCCCAAAACTCCTGGTAGAGAAAGAAGAAGTGGACAAACTCCAGCAACTCCAGTTATAGAGACGACTGTATTAGAAGGTAGCTCAATAATATGTTCCCCTCTTAGCAGCCCACCACCTGTTTCATCACTGCCCACACATCTATATGTCACAGCCCCAAAGACTCCTGGAAGAGACATAATCCTACCACGAAGAACAATAGTTCATAGGAGGAAGACACAAATGGTGAGCAATTCACAACCTCTTTTATGTGATGAATTCCTTGCAGTATCTTCTCCACGCAGCCTCTCTGAGTCTTCATCTGATAGCACTGATGGGAGTGGCATGTGGATCAGCTTAGGTGTGAGAGCTAAGCCCTTACAGGGACTGGAGAATATGCCAGGCCTTCTGGATGAGGAGAATAGAAGAGATATGAGCAAATCCTTATCAAGGGGAAAACAGTTGAAGAAACTAAAGAGGAGGTGGAGAATGCATCAAAGGCAGAAATCCCTTCAAAGAATCGCTGGGTCAGTCTTCTCTTGCAGCCGTCCTCACAGGCGGCGTTCGCAGTGTGAGGAGAGGAGGGTCCTTCACAGTGTTTGGAAGGAAGGTCTAGATGAAGAAGATGCAAGACTGCTGCTATATACATACCAACGCCTGCAAGGACAGTACGATGGCTTTGGTTGGCTGAGTGACACCCTCTGGATACCCCATCCTTATATCCTTTAAACAGAGTTTCAAAGTCAAATTAGATTGTGAAGTTCAAGTGTTATTTTTTTCTTGATATACATCATTATCAGTTTGCACCAGTCATGGCTCAGATTTTTTGCTTCACTTCCTTAATTGCTGCTCACTGACTAAAGTCTTAACAGAGAAGAATGAGGAACACAAACTTTGGCAGCCAAACCATAGGACTGGCTCCGCCCGAAGTGAAGGTTTCTACAAAATAAGCCAGAAGGATAAAATGAAATACCTCAACAACACAAAGCTGGCGACAGAGCTTCCATCTACAAGCACTCAGGTATTAAAGCAAATGATGATGACATCAGGTCAAAGTTTAGACTGCTCAGCACCTGATTCATATATTATACCTCAGCAGGGAATCTGCATTCCAGCCCAGACGACCTCACTACGTGCAGGATCTGACTTCAGGTCTGAACAGCGTCGCTTGCTGTCTTCCTTCAGTTGTGATAGTGACCTGGTCAAATTCAATCAGCTCAAGGTAAATAAGGTTTCTGTGAATACAGAAAGTACACTAAAAATCATGCTTATCTAACTGAAATGTAAAGCAGTTGAACAATACAGATCTTTTAGAAATCAGGTGTTGTATAGCTCTATAACTTGAGCTGCTGTTTCAGCTCACTTCATCCATCCTGTTTGAATTAATCGATGAATAAAGAAATCACTGATCTATACAGTAAGTCTAGGTCCAGACCACAGTGTTATTTAGATAGAAAGTTGTTTTATATGGATAAAGAAATATTAAAATACACCACCCAGGTGCTCAACTACATCATTTTCAGTCAAAGTATATTTTTGAGTTTATATATGTCTGTTTTTGGAATCAAATTTCATAATTCAGTTCCGAAAGAAGAGGATCTCTTTCAGCCGAAGTCACATCCATGAGTGGGGCCTGTTTGCAATGGAGCCCATCGCAGCAGATGAGATGGTGATTGAATACGTGGGCCAGATTATCAGACAGGTAAGACAAACACAAACTATTGATCAGTAATCATGAATAAATTAATTTGTAGTGCATTCATTTCCCCTCGTGATTTTACAACCATGTGATTTAAAAAAAGCTGTTTTCCCCTATCTGTATCTATGAACAGGCCCACTGGGACACCCTGTGGTTCTGGGTGTTTTCCAAGAGCGTGATTAGAGTTATAACTATGAACAATGCTGTAATGAATTGGCTCATCTGTTTTCTTTTTCCTCAGGTCATTGCTGACATGAGGGAGCAGAGATACGAGGAGGAGGGCATTGGAAGCAGCTATTTATTCCGTGTTGATCAGGACACTATCATTGATGCCACCAAATGCGGGAATTTAGCCAGGTTTATAAACCACAGCTGCAACGTGAGTAAGAGCTTCTAAATTCAGAAAATATTTTTACATTTTCAGAAAATAACAGATTAACATTTGAGACTGTTTGTGTCTTGCAGCCTAATTGCTATGCAAAGATCATTTCTGTGGAGTCTCAGAAGAAGATTGTGATATATTCTCGGCAGCCAATAAGCATCAATGAAGAGATCACATATGACTACAAGTTTCCCATTGAGGAAATAAAGATTCCTTGTTTGTGTGGAGCAGACGGCTGCCGGGGTTCCTTGAACTAACCACTGTTGGAGTGTCCTATTTATGTTTGTCAACAGACAAAGTTGCCTGAGGTACTTTGCAACAGAATGAAGATACGGAAAATGAATGGAGAAAAAAAAACATTTTAATAACAGTCACTAATGTTTGGAGGTCGGAGCTTGAAAAAGTAAAAAGTAATTTCTCACAATAATTATTGTCCAAATGATAACATAGATGTACAGTTAAATGTTTTCATTTATGAGAATTTAAATGTTGTTAAGCTTGAGTCAAGCATGTCTAATTTATTAATATTGGTTTTCTTGTTAAATTGTACTCTTCTTGATAACAAAAACTCAAAAGATCATCTTTCCTGAAAGTTGGAGAAGGTTATAATGAAGTGCTTTTTCAACACATACTTAAATTGAGTTATACATTGTAATAAAACATGCAAGTTAACAGTCATCAAATAGCATACCTTGTGTGTTTATATTGTGTGTGTTATCAGTATAATACTTTTAAAAAGTAAACAAGACCCACAACAGACTGTCGTTCCATAGCAAATTGAGGCTGTAGCACAATTTTAACCGTGGGATCACATGCTCTTTGAAACTCCATTTGGTGTCAGGATTGTCAGATTTCCTCTAGCATGTTGATCTGCTTCAATGGCTTCAAAAAGAGACTTGAAGTTTCCTGCACCAAAGCCCTGTGGATAAAACATTTGTTTTAAGTTACTGAAATGGAAAGCATTACTTAAAACAGATGATATTATACTGAAATGCAGAATAAAGTATATATCCTCCTTTTGAAGTTGTCATCTATCCAATAGTGCCCTCACCTGGTGGTTATGTCTCTGAATGACCTCCAAGAACACAGTGGGGCGATCTTGGACTGGTTTGGTAAAAATCTGAAGTAAATAGCCATTGTCATCATAGTCCACCAAGATCCTCAGCTCCTGAATATGAGTAAGAAGACACAACACTTGTTTCTAAAAAGAATTTCTCCATTAATTATTGACAATTGACTTAGAGATTTGACTGTAGATGGAATAGTGTTGGTACATTAACAAAACTCCAAACTTGGTGAAAAAAATGTGATCATAGTTCATACCTGTAGGACATCCATGTCCTCTACAATTTTGACCTTTGAGTGTTTTAGTTTCTCCCTCAGCTGCTCATAGTAGGTGTCAGGTACAGACATAAACTCCATCCCACGCTCCTTGAGGTTACGAATCTACAAAATGTGTATCATTTGAGCATTATTGTTGCAGCTTTCACAATGTATCCCTTTACAGAGCTAAAAATAGCCTTTTGTAGACTTACAGTGGTGATAATATCTGATGTGTTCATGGCAATGTGCTGCACTCCTGGACCTCCATAGTACTCCACATATTCCTGTAAGTCAACATATAGACATGCGCTTACAATTGCACAATAAATTCATTATTTAGATGATTACACTGATCAAAGTGTACCAAACATACCTGGATTTGAGATTTTCTCTTTCCCATGGCAGGTTCATTGATTGGCATCTTCACAGTTTCCTCGTAGTTTGCCACCACAATGGAGCGCAGTGCACTGAACTCTGTCTGAAGTTGCTTGTCATCTACCGACCAGAAGCGGTGAAAGAGAAGGTTCTTCTGATACCTGTAAGATCATGACCAAGAAGACACCCAGACACACAGTGAAATCAGGTGCTGAAATCTTTCTTATCGTAAATTATTTTTAACTTAGCTCTAATGAACTAACTATTCATTTGAAGTTAAGAGCTGTACACACATCTGGAGCTGATGCTATTAGAATGTCACATCTGCAGCACTAAACTGTGGCTGCTTCCTTTGTGTAGAAATACAAAACCTGAATGAATGAGTGACTTTTTTTCTTTCTTTCTTCAGTTCCAAGCCAGTTTCATGAGGTCCTTCACATCTAGAAAAGCTCCAGTCTGAGTTACACCCCTCATTTTTAACATCAGCCAATGAGCTGTCTCATTTGGAGAACTGCCTTTCCCCTCCTTTTCATGCCTACATTCAAGATCCAGATGTGCAGAGCTGCTTGAAACCAATTTAAGAAAATGCCATGTCATGCTGACCCTTGAGTTTGCCAAAAAAAAAGAGTTATATAAGAATATGACACCCTTGGACTCCTCCTCCTAACCGCCCCCCAACTTATAACACATCACAACACAGGGGCATGGACAGCAGGTATGTTGCTATTACATGTGCTACAGTTCACACTGCATGTCTTTAAAGTCTCTGCAAGAAATAGTCCATTACCATTCAACCACTGGAACCATCTCATCGTCTGGTTGGTTTCCCACAACATGATCAATGAAGTTCAGTTTTCCACTTGGTCTATAGAGAACAGTGGAAGAAAAGTCAAACTATTATTTGTCATAATTTTATTTATCATCATTTTATGAATGTGCAAACAGAATAAGTGATTTACTCACAGCTTGGCTAATAAAGGGTCCTGGAACAAAGGGGCCTTGAAACCTGGTAGAAACAACCCACTGTATGCAATCCTTTCCACAAATGTGTGTGTCGTGTCACCATACTGCAGCAGAAAAAAAGCAAACCTGTGATCCTTGCATTTCTTAGAACATTTTCATCTCTTTTTTATATATATAATCATTTCTAAATATTTAAATGTACAATTTATACATCTGCTGGATTTCCCTTACCGTTTGAAGCACAGCCATTCTGACTTTACCATACTTGTCTTCCAGAGTGTGGGCCTCCTTTATAATTATTGCACCTCGCTCACGGGCTTTCTGTGCAGGTGGAAAATATCAGTGTATTATGAAAGTGATCAGTTAATAGCATTCATCACCAGAAATTGAACGTAACCTTGAAAGCGAATAGTGTGTCATGCTGAGACTGCACCTACTAAGCTTGTAGCATTACCTGCACCAGGAAGTCACAGTTCTCCACTGTAAATGCGATATCTTTCACTCCATCCCCGTGCTTGACTAAATGCTCTCCCATCTCTAAAGAAGAGAGAAGATATTTCCTTTAGTCACACAGAGTCTGTTCTTTTAATCTATAATGTTTATCACCTTGGCACTTTTCAAACTGTCTAAAATAGGATTTAAATGGATTTTATGCTATAGTAATTCATTTCCATTGGAAACGTTTGGCTGACGTTAACAGCTCACATTATTTTATGTAAGGCCTGTGCACACAGAGGAATCGTTTGAAGTTAACTTGATGGAAAACACATCAGGATATACAAGGAAATGTTTTGTATAATTCCTCTTTTTTCATGGTTATTATTAATAATGATGGTATAATTATGGGAGCTCTGTGTTCTTTCAGAAGGCTATTTAAGGTATCAAGAAAACATTTTTGAATTAGACACTGCACCCCTCAAGTGAGTTGAGTCATTTTCAGAATAACGAGCATGAGGAGAAATGAATACATTTGACATGAATGCAGCTACTTCAGTTATGACAACATAAAAACCCAGCTATTGTAGACCTACCTTTGTTTCCAGGATTGAGGGCAGATGAAAACACATATATAATCTGAAATACAAAATGAAAATTTTAAAATGTAGATTTTTTTTCCTTAATCCGTCATTAACTTGCATTTAATTTATTGTACTATTGTGTTGAACGTTTGGGCCCATATAAAGTTCATTATTGACAATTCGCTTTAAAATCTTCATGACTCAAGAAAATATGAGAGTAGCTGAATCATCAAGTCTGGAAGAAGGAATTTCAGTTAAATCTCTAATACAGAACTGTTTCTCATTTTAATTTACTTTTACAAAAAAAAAAAAAAAACCTCTTCTGTATTCTGAATTTCTGCCTGTGGTAATATTATATATATACTTCCAGGCATCTTTACCTTGCCTTGTTTGACAACGTGGGACACCACATCTCGACTGCCTGTTTCCAAACCTTGGTAAGCCAAAGGCTCAAATCCTAGCTTGTTACAGTAATATGAGGCAGCCTGTTGAAGACAGAGTGATTAGTATTCAACAGAGGTTTTTCATTTCCATGTTACAGAAAGATTAACATGGGCATGGGTGCAAGAGGCTGGCTTGTATAATAGCACCATCTCCTGGTGATTGTTAGTGTTGACTTGAGTTTGTAGCGTAGTTAGGTGGGAGAAAGATAGGTACTTGGGTTTTAAAAGCATGCTATGTCACCCCCACCCCTCTGGAGAACCAATAGCCTTGCAGAGTGAATTGTACCCCCCTGCTATGAGAAAAGTTTGTAGTGTAGACAGCGAATGGTTGTGAGATAACTTACCTGTTTTGCATTTCCAACCCAGAAGGTCAAGTGATCAAAGCAGAGAAACTTTCCCTGCTCATGCTAAAGACAATTAATTAATTATTAATGAATTCTTCAGAAATATCAGCGGAAAGTAGTTCATATACACATTAAAATGAATGACAACCAGTAGCAAAATGATTACTAACAAATGAACAACTCGTGTCTGTAAAAGTACAGTGCCTAAAATTAAGTTACCTACCTTTTCACCTTTGTCTGTGTATGTTGTCTAGAATTTTAAAAAGCACATGAGAAAAAGTCACTATATTACACTGTCAAATATTATTTATAAGGACACATTATTTGTAGTATTTTGTGACAGTAAATAATAGTAATAATAAAAACAAGAAAATATAAATGTATTCACAAGCGAGTTGTTACTTACCATCTTGCTCCTGGTGACCTGACCTGACTGTGAGAGTGAAATCTACAATGAACTTCTGAATTTAAAGAAAGTTTCTCCACGCCTACTGGTGAGGAGGAGGAGAGGAGAAGGATGAGAGGAGGAGGAGGAGGAGGAGGAGGAGGAAGAGGAGGAGGGAGAGTATTGATGATTATTGCTACCTCTCTGTTATACAATGATTACAAAGGAAAACAATTCAACCAAAGACCTGTCCAGTGTATGAATTCACTAAATATTGATGTGCCTCTACGTCATGACAACATTTAAATTTAATTGTTTTAAGGTAATGAGCTGACTGTAGACACAAATGAATTTTTTCAAAAAGTGTTTTTCTTAAACAGTTTCTCTTTCAAAATTCCTCACCATCATTTTGTGTTCCCTACATCACAATAAATTTAATATGACGATTTAAATTTACCTTAAAGAGCTGGGTTGACTTTATTATCCAAAACCTGATAATCACAACTTCTCTTAATATATCATTTACACATCAAATTGCATCAAAATGCATAAAATAAATCCAATTCCAACTTTATTTTTGTGCAAAGATTATAGAAAAAAACTGTTTGTCCACACAGGTTTAGAATTACAGCTGCATTTTTCTAGAAGAAGAAGAGTACCATATGTTAGTGTTTAGTGGCGAGAGGAGGCGCACTCATGCACAACTCTCATTGGTTCACTGTTGGAGCTGGTGTGCTTTGAAATGCCCCCATCCCATCACTCCTCCTATACATACTTCTATAGTTCCCCTTAATTATAACAGCGCCAGTTAAAGAGTTAGAGTACAGCTCCAAAATCATATTCAGTACTGGCTATACTCAGACTTCATGCCTTATACTTTATAACATAGAAAAGGAAAACATAATATGAAAGAGAAATATTTAATTTACACTTAAACAGACAAAAAACATACATATTAGTAAATTAGATACACAACAATTAATTACATTGTGGTGTCTGATCTGTTATCTTATTTGCCTTTAAGAGGTACCCTGTTGTGTCACTTATAACAGTTACAAAGTTAGTGTTGTATTTACACAAGGTGGTCTTTGGGCCATAAACTTCTCAGGTGGAGATCTTTAACTAGATGGTCAGGTGAGATAAATTTAAGGACGGTGAGAGTCTGCCTTGGTAGAGTCCAGATTGGCGAGGTTTCTCACAGACAGGAGTCATGGTTGTCTGTTATGAAGCTGTTCTTCTGTGCAAATAAACCTTTTTGAATGCCACCAAGACTGCATCAGCGGAGCCTTCTTCCAGCATCAGCACTTCATTGTTCATCATACACCAAAACATGCACTTATATTGCTAATTATAATGTCTCTATTATTTANTGAAAAAAACAGGGTAAAAGTTTATCCCTCAGCGTCAAGGATAAATGGATCCAATTAAACTGCTTCCAAAGAATCCAGTGAAACAATAAGATCCAAACAAGAAAATGTTTTTCTTACAATATAAAACTTCTCTTGTCTATACACAAATCCTATAACAAAGATGAAAAAATATTAATATGAAATAACTAATCATATCCTGACTGTGAGACTCGCCAGAGAAAAGTCACACAGGCACTAGAAGACCATGCAAACTTCATATAGAAGGGGACTGGTGAGTTTGAATTAAAGACCTTCTTGCTGTGAAGTGATGTTAACCACTCTACCACTGTGTCACCTGTAGGACCACCCCCATCATGATTTAAGAATTCTGCCATTAATGACTTAAGCGACTCAATATGGAACCTGCTAATTGCTTCCAAAGTCATGCGAGACAGTATATGACCCAAAGCATGACAACATTTAAGCCTATACCTGCTCTAGACATTTTTTTGGTCCAAAAAACAACCATAACAACCTTGAAAATATCTGATAAAGAGCAAATAGATTCAGTTTTTCAGTTTTAATTGAAATTTATGTAGTTCAAGTCCAGTGAATAATATTAAATAGCAATAATATAAGGGGTTGAAGTTTACAAAACTAAAAAGAATTATGTTAATAAATATAATTATTTTGCAGAGAGCAAGCGGATTAACAACTCACAACTGTTCTGCTGCAATGGAAGTAAATTAAACCTTGAATGCTGATGCAAACAATCGCTACTGGTTTTGTTGATTACTCATAAAAGCATGGTGAAGTGGGATGTTCTGGAACTCTTTTGCTGGATCCAGAGGTAGTGATCTACATAAAGTGAGATATTCTCCCCAAGCATACGTCCAAACTGTCAAAACTATCTTAAAAGAAAAGAACAAGACAGCAACGTCATTGAGATGGTTTTGGAATAAACTGGATGAAAGAGTGGAAGAAAAGCACCTGCATGTGCAACACATTTGTCAGAACTTCTAGATTGGAAAAAAACAATTGTTGTGTTATAACTACAAATAGAGGCTATATAAGTTAAAAAATTATATTACAAAAATTAAAAAAGTTGTTTTCTTTATGCACAACACCTCATCAGAAAAAACAAGTCAAAAGATTACAAAACATATAGACTATTGATGGAATATTCATTTTTGGTAGTATGACGTTGTTATAGGACA
>JANJYP010152418.1:0-30010 GCA_024605115.1 Rastrelliger brachysoma
TGAATATTCAGACCTCATACCTCATCAGTCATAAACAGAAAGATCAATCCTTAATGAAGCTTTCAGAAAGCAGAGAAAGTTTATTTTTTCAATTTTTACACTTTATATTTATGGAGAAAAAAAAACATGAATTGTAGGCTATTAAATGTAAAGAATGTGACTTCATGTATTTTAAAAAAATGTTTGAATAAATATAAATCAAACGTGTATAGCTACACGCAAATGTTTTTAAGAAGGTGAAATGTAAAAAGTAAAAAAAAAGTAAAATGTATTTGGAGTGTTTTTACTGCTCTCAAATGTAAAATGGGTCAAAATTGTAAGGCTTAAACTGTGTGTTAAACGTTCCTGATTGTGTTTCCCCTAAGGAAAGGTAGAATTTGTTGTCTTGATGACGGAGTTACATTACACATTGTGGGCTGATAAGATACAGCGACAGACTGAACGTGCTTGCAACGGGGGAAAAAACATTACCTGGCAACAATACATTTTCTGATTGGCTGGTAGATCACCTGTGACAGCTATGACCTCAGCAGAGAAATCTACCTACGGTTTTCAGGTGCGGCGTGTGAACTGTGGTTGAAAGGCGTGTCTTACGGTCAGTGCTGTCTGTATTCAAATTCAGAAACTTCTCTGCATCCATGTGTGTAACTGTGCTGCAGGCAGATACGCAAACAGAACGCTACCCAAGGTGCTAGTAAGCGAACAGTAACAGGTGCAGCAAACATACTCAAACCAAATGTTCCGCTCATTTCAAATTTGGATCACAAATTTGGCAACAGTAGGCAGTACCAGGCTATTTTGAAGTATCGATACACTATTTTCAACACCGTTAAAAAACACAGAGTCCGACTAAACCTAGAGTTTAGGAGGAGCGACTAAAGGTAATATAATCCAACCTCTGACACAGTTACCATAAAGTGTCTTAAATTTGTCCGCACTTCCGTTCGTTTACTCCGCAGAAAGTGAAGACTACTGAAGAAGTGGTTCAACGCTTTTTAACTTTTTAACTAAAATCTTTCGACAAAGATGAACAGGTAAGACAAATACCGTCAGATTACCGCAAAATGTCAGGCAGGCATGACGATATGAAAAAAGAAAAAAAAACAAAACACCCATGCCTATTGCAGTTATCAGCAGAGCAGGTGCCAGGTGTAGAAACTAGTAAAGCTAGCTAATGTGTGGACAAATACGGTAATGTTAGAGATAGCCTTTGTGTATTTTAATTAACTGGGTTTCCACACGTCGTGGAAAACCTGGAAAATGATTGACCAATTTTCCAGTTGTGGAAACACAAAATGTCGAGGAAAACCAGACCAGGATAATAGGAATCATAGCGAAATAAGCATCACAGCTGTCAATTTCTTTATATAGTAACTTTGAAACAAATCAATTGTAGCCTAATTCAGTTATTTGCAGTTTGACTGAGAAACTAAATTGTAACTAATGTGCACTGAGCAATACAATATGAATGATTCATTAAAATACTAGCAATAAAATAAAATGGCAATAAAAGAAGTGGGCCTAATTAAAAATGACAAAATAAAACTGACTTGTCTGTCATGCTGTAGTTGCTGAAAATGTCCTGGAACATAATTTCAAGAAAAGTGTGTGAACTTTGATTTATCAGGAGGTCCTAAACAAGTCAAACATTTACTCTGGATATAATACAATTCCCACCTCATTGTCCAGTCCACAGCAATGTTTATCAAAGTCAGGGTTCAAGTCAGGTAATATAACACTAAATATAAAAAGGCAAATTGCTATATGAAGGTAGACACAAGAAAACAACGCTGGTTGTCATTAACAATTCATAAGACTTTATGTGGATTTGAAAGGCTTCATGTAACAAGCCCACCGTCTACACTAATAAACGACTCCTGTCTACTTCATGGTAACAAAAACATCTTTTTTTAGAAAATGTAAAACTTAATATCAATATTTTCTATGCTCATGGTTTTTACCATGGTAACCATGGCAAACTCAATAGAGGCACTTTCACAGATGGCTGTAAGAATTGTTACTTGGAGCTTTGTCATCAACATGATGAGTCCTTTCCTGGGGTGATTTGTTTGGGATGCTTTTGTTTGCATGCAAAAATGAAGCATTGTTTTGTGTCAAAATCCTGTTTCCATGTTCTTTTCTTAAATTCTCGCTTTTACTTTATTAACAGTGTAATCCAATAAACTTTAGATATTACTGTACTGCATTACCAACAACAGCCTTTGTCCTCCTTCTTCAATGAACTTCCCTGTTGCCATGGTGTGCCCCTTGTTACAACTTGGCATTATTTAATGCTGAGACTGAAGCACTGATAGCTAAACATGGTACAGCATTAAGATGTTACCACTGTTGAACCACACCATTCAGAGACAGAAAAATGACAGTCGCAATGAGGACTGCTCTAGGAAGTAAATATCGTGAAGTGGCAGGGATTTGCAGTTTTAATGGCAGAAACATTTGTAAACATGGTTTGCAAGCACAGACGCCCTGAGATGACATTTCATTTGTTTTCCTGCTTCTTGTCTCATACACATTTGTGTGCAGGTGCATTCGCAGTGTAATCACGCACTCTCAGCGAAAGCACGTGCCTGCAGCGTCAACATGGATGACCAGGATGGGCTATGCAGACGTGGCTCTTGACAATCGGGCAAAATGGAGTAAAGAAGGTGAGTAAATGACTGAATGAGAGAGTACACAGGAGGCATTACAGAGTGCACAGATATCTGCTTGATTACATAACTCACCTCAGCAGAGGAGTATCCCGACGATGAGTATCTAGACATGTCAAAGTCATCATCGCTGTAACAGAAAAACACAATATTATGTGTTTGTATAGACCTCCATCAAGAAAAAGAAAGAAGTGTTTTGAGACTTTTGTGTTAGTGTGTATGTGTGTGTGTGTGTGTGTGTTTACCTGTCTGTGTCTAGGGCCACCAAGGGCTTCTCATCTGGGCTCTGGTCTAAAGAGGAATAGCCTTTATTGGGGACTACCAACCTATAGGGACAAAACAGAGAGAGAGAGAGAGAGAGAGAGAGAGAGAGAGAAGACACAGGGCGTAACAGAAAATGACAGGAAGGCAGGAGGAGGGAAGAGAAGGAGAGGTGAATAAGACCACGATTGACAGGGATGTTAAGAGAAAAGGAAAGCAGGCCTGCAGGCAACATCACAGCCCAACTCAAACAACAACAGAGGCATGAAAGAGGTCTTTCTAACTCAGACCTCATACAAACTCTGAGATAAAATCCATCTATTTAAGCCCATGAAGACATGTTTCTGATCTTGTATAATAAATAAACACAGTGCGAGGTAGGATGAACAAAAATACTCAACACTTCCTTTTTGTTTGAGTATTGTTAATTTCTCTCTGGCTTTGATTTACTTTATTATGATTTGATTAATACAGTGACACAAACAAACTTGATCTTAAATTGTGTGTCAGTGGTGTGCCGCACTGTAATTTCTATCATGACAGACTATACAGTATCTCTGATAATAATCAACTACAAAGCAACACAACTTTTATTATGAGAGAATTAGTCTGTGTGCCCCATGCTGTCTGAAATATTGCACTGGATTGAAGACTTCATTTGAGTTTAACACTAAAACAAAAATACATTTCAATAAAGTTCTCAGAAAGATAGCAGCATCCAACAGGAGACGAAAGTCTCTCATTTTCTCAGCGTGCTTGTTTCTCACCGTGTTCTGGCCATGACGTTGTTCTTCTTGGGCTGCTGGTTGACTGGACTGCCTACAGTGTTACCGTTCTTCAATGAACCCTTTCTAGCCAGCTCTCTCTGTTTCTCTATGCAAGAAACACACGGGAACACGCACTGTGGATCAGCTCCAAATGACACAAAAAGCAGCCAAAGAACCTGACTAGTAAGACGTACAAGCCACATACATTTGGCACATGTTCCAAACAGTCCTATATGACCAAGCAGGGCATTGTTGACAAAGAGGTTTGATTTCTCAGCTGTTGCATGTTATTCTGTCACATTTGCCTCTTCAAAATAAGCAAAATAATCTAAGACACATGCTCATTAGGATGTGTGATTGTCAGTGAACAGAATTGGCTTCAACTGAATTGTACGTTTTCACATTTGAAAGCAACACAGAGCAAAAATTAACAGAGCGCAGATCAGTTTTTGCTCTCAAGAGGGATTTATGTTCAGCTGACAAGGAAGTGATCATCACTGTTGTTAGGACTGAGGGTGTTATTGTCATCAGCAGTCTTTTTATTTCAACTTATAAGCAACTTATATAAAATCCCAATTAATAAAAGACTTCTACAATACAATACATTGAATGAAGATTAAAGACTTACATCTCAAGGTCACAGTTACAAAGTGACTAGTTCAGCAACCTTGCATAATTAAAGGGATGTAGGGCTGTGTGATATATAGAATATACCTGCTATATCTCTGAAATTGCTGTGTGACATATAAAAAATTATTATATTGTAAGTATCAAGTATTTTATGGTCATCTGGGTTTTTTAAGGAGTAGCTGAGACTTGCCTTTGTTCCCTCTCCCTCAGGCAGTAACGTGAGTAAGGGTAAAAGAAACATTTGCGTCACACACTCAAAAGGATTAAAGTTCTCTGTTGCTATGATGGATTTCCATTTCCATATGAGTAAATAGTTAAATGGTTTAAGAAGCAGCCAGATCATTATTCCATCTAAAAGACTGTACACTGCACACAAGATCAGCTGCACCCCTGATACAGAGGAGAGTAGCAGCTAATGTTAGCCTTTACTGTTACTTCGTGAGGGAATACTACTACTTTATTTTGCCTCACTGTTATTTATAAAAAAGTCCAGATACTAAACGGGGGACAGAGCTTGTCAGTAAGTGACCACAGGAGATGTTGTGTTAGTTGTATTAGCATAGGGTGTCTTGTAATATGAAAAATTGACCAGTTAACATGGTTACCAGTTAATCTGAAACACCAGATCCACTGATGCTGAGGGCATCACACACACACACACACACCAAATATCGAAATATATATTGTGAAATTTCGAAAATGTATTGGGATATTCATTTTTTCCCATATTGCACATCTACAGCGGCATTAAAAAAGTACACTTTTAGCACTCCTTTGACGAAAAGGTTTACCTGTATTGAATATTTTCAGTTCTTAAAAGCTTTGGCTTACTCAACTATTTCAGAAGGAATAAGAAAATAAAGCTAGGATGTTCACCACTGGACTCTGTCCAAGGTGCTGAAATGAGCCTTTAAAGGAGAATTCCAGACATTTTTAACCCTTATCTCATTTTCCTGAGGGTCACCCAGTGTTGGGGGAAGAAAAAAACGCGACTAAAGGTGATTCAACCAAACTGGCTACCGGAGCTTTGGAATAGCTATATGCTAACTACAGGGGCAAGCTTTTTAACCATATTGGGCCCCAGAAAAACAATCCAAGACCTGTGGTACATTAGGAGCTGATTATTAAGCATGTGCCAGCCACTATATCCACAGAAACGAAAAGTCTGCCCTCGCTGTTTTCACTTCTTACAAAAAGAAATTATCCATCAGTGCAGTAATGTCCATACATCTCCATGAAGCTGTCATCCACAGCAAGACTCATGCTGTCCTACAGCCACTTTGTGCACGGCCTAGAAGTGTTGCATTCAGGACCATAGGATAAATGAGTTTGATCTTAAACTTTAATAGACTTTAATCAGCAGTTTATTTAATATATACCAGTGTGGTTTTGAAATATATGCTGAATCCAAGTGTTCACATCCCTTCTTGTCAAAATCATTCACTCGCACCATTTTCCAAATGATATATATATACATACTCCTCTGATGACAGACTGCAGCTGTCGCTCCTGACTTTCTGCATCGCAGCTGTACCGAGAGAGACTGCATTGAGACTGTGAGTGTACTGAGACAACACAAGTTGTACACTCACTTACTCACTTACTGTCTTTTGGACATACCGTATGGATATGGACATTACTAGCCTAGTGCACTGCTCTATCATTTCTTTTTGGGAAACAAATCAAAACAACCCAAAACTAAGTGAGCGACTGGTGTCACTGCTATGTTGTTACATAGTCATATGACAGCTTTATTGAGATATATGGACGTTAGTGCACCACTGGATCATTTCTTTTTGTAAGAAGTCAAAACAAGGAAAATATTTTCATTTCTGTGCATATAGTGGCTTTTTAGTTGCATTTTTTGCTTCCCCCTACACTGGGTGACCCTCCAGAAAAAATGGAATTCTCCTTTAAGAACTGTGGCTAATCATAAACACAACACTCAGTTTAATAAACATGTAAAATGCTTTCATTGTATATATCTATAAAATTTAAATGGGTGTAGTGCTGAAACATTTAGTCTTTTAATTGTTCAGTTGATTAAACAATATCTGACATCAACTTTGATGATTTATCACATAGTCTAAGCCACTTCTCAAGCATTTTGTAGTCACAAATGTGAGAATTACATGCTTTTCTTTGTATTAACATGTAAACTTAATACTTTTTTGGATATTGAAGTGCTGGCTGCATAAAACAAGCAACTTAAAGACTTAAGATTAATGAGTAATATAAAAAGTTATTAGTTCTAGCCCTAAAACAGTGGATTGTGTCCTTAAATAATGATACTTGTTACTTATAGTTACTTATCACTGTGTAACACCACAGTCTTGCTCATATACCGTCATAGTTTGAATTAAAAGACTCACAGACTCCTCTAATGCCTCTGTCTCAAGTAGATATTGTTCTAGATACAGCAGCAGGTATTTCTGAACCCACATCTGCACATTACTCTTAAAATAAGAGACATCCTGATTTCCACAGACAGACACTTGGCAAAGAAGTACCTACTCACCTATTTTCATCTGCAGAGGGGAGGGCTTGTAGTTGATAGTGACGGGTTCCCCCTCTCTGGTGTCTGAGTCGGCCTCTGAGGCTGTGGATGAGGCAGGGTCCTAGTGACAAAATGGGAAGACAGCGTGGACAGAGAGATGAGCAGAAATATGCATCACAGAGGCATCAATGAATAATTAATGTCTTATTGTAATGCTTAACAGACCCCCAACAATACCTAGACCATGCGAGTAAACAGTTCATAAATGGATGTAACAGGAGGAAGACTTCCTTCCTCTGTGTAATACACGTCATTGTACGAAGTATTGGACACACCTAGAGTATGTGTTTCAGACATATTTTGACATAAGCAGCTGGAGAGCTTGATTACTCAAACCTTAATTATCAAACCATCATGTTTTGTTGTGGTTGTATCCAACTGACAAGATACAATTTGAGGCAGACCATCAAAATAACATTTAGATAATATCTAAGTGGCTGTAAAAATGTCTAATTTTAAATGATCCTTGCTCTATTGAAGTTAGGAAAATTTGGAGTATGAACATTTTGACTTCCAGAGGCCACTGGATCCCAGTTTTGGAAACCAGTGAAAAATACACCTCTTAAATCCGCGGGGCAATTGTAAATCGTAAGAAAGGCCTTATTGATTAGTGGCTTTATCAGGCAAAGTGGTGAATTGGGGGCCTGTACACAGCAGGTCAGACAGCACTGGGTCTAGTCTGGGTCTCTAGATGCCGGCCGCGGGCAGCAGAGGCCGCCCTGCAGGCTGCAGTAACCCTGGGCCCCGCTACAGGCCACGGAGCGCACCGTCAAATCATGTACACTCATTCAATCAGGAGTTTGTGTTTTAATGGCACACACACCAACATATTCGTGATGTAGGGCCCAGAGTTAGTTACGCCAGGGCGAAACAAGTGGTCTGGAAACCGGAGCAACTTGCTGCATGGATGCTGAGGATGTAACAGCGGTGTTGGGATGGGATGCTTGTTTTCGCCAGACATGACGGATGCTGCTCACTACGCAGCAGACCGGACGCTGAATGTAGCCTAATACACAGAGGAGCGGATACGCCTGGCTGGAAGCAAACAATTCCTCATCTGGCATGTTTTACGGTCGTTTTCATATTTTACTGACTGATAGCTACCGATAAAAACTTAACAGATGCTCTAATGGTACATCAGCCAATATTACGCATGGCAGGTGATGGATTAGTCGGTATCCCAAAGCATAGCACAATATGAATGGCAGGCCTCACACAAACATATGGGATCGGTAGAAGTGTGATGTTTAAAGAACAAAATAGATCAAAATACTGATTAATTGTCTCTACTAGATAAGATAAGCCTACAAATCTGACTTACCAGCGGCTGCATCTCTGCTTGCATCTCTGCCTCCTGGACGGCGCTCGGCACTTGAAATCTATCTATTTCTTCCATCATTTTGGCAGCGCGCCTCTGTCCTCCCTGCTCCTGGAAACTGTATGTTGCTAACTGGGTCGTTTCGCCGAATTATCGCTGAGATTGTGAGTGATCTCAGATTTGTAACGATCTCTGTGGTGCTCCGGTGGCGAGCTTCATCCCAGCAGGCAGTATGTCGACGGTGGTGTGACCAGTTGGGTGACGGTGACTCCACCACCCACTTCCGGGTAAGGTATCCCAAGCTGAGGTCCGGGGACCCAGTAGGGACCTTTTGCGGAGGATCAGTGTGGTCCCCAGCAAAGTGAGAGAGATTAATGTCAGTATAATTTAACCGGAAGACATGACAGTAAGGTAATCGCTGTAACATCACAATGATTTAGATTTTTTAAGGTTATATTATTAATGATGAGTCAAAAATCATCATCAAAGTGAGTAATGAAAGCTCAGAGGATCAGATAATTTTTTAAAATTTTTTTTTAATCAAAATTGTTACTTCATCAAAATCATCCTTAGTAGGAGCTCTTACTCTGGTAATGCCAGCATGAAATTTTTCCTTTACTTAAATAAATAAATAAAACACATTACCAGCAACAGACTGCTTAATAACCCATCACTTGGAAAGTCAATTAACTTTTTACTTATTCAATTAGCAATTATGCAATCAAACGCACAGCTTGATATTGGGCAAATTAATCATGGTGCCAAAAAATTCTCTGTTGATCAGTGGCAAAGCATATGTGGAAAAAAGAGAAACTAAATCAACAATATGAAATCCAAAAAGACAGAGTGATAAAGAGTATAGATTAAATCATCATCCTCTGTCTTGCAGTCTGATTTTTTAAGGTGCCAGTAGGGTATTGTTGAGGTTGAATTTTTTTGGTTTGCCAATTACCTGAAAATGAAGGATCACTTATCTGTGTAAGATATAAATTGACCTTTTGACCTCAACATGGAAGCACCATACAGCCATGACAGCTTTTACTCAGCATCAGGCGTGCTATGGAAAAGTGGAGAAAATAGCTTAATTTACTAAAGTAGATGTTAGGACAAAATTGAAGCACTTATACTTTACTTCAGTATTTCGATTTGATATCACATAATATGTCCACTTCACTATATTTCAGAGGGCAATTTTGTACTTCGCAACCAACCTACTACATTTATCCAACATTATACAACTGTCCAGACTCATTTTTTCCTCCCCTCTCCTACCTTTCTTCTATATCCTTACACAGTGCTTGGCCACACTGTGGACAGATACAGCAGCAGCAGTAGCATACATAAACACACATACACACACACACCACATACATCTAGTGTTACTGTGTCACTTTTTTTTACCCACTCAGTCATGTGAATGTAAAAATTAAGTGATAAGTGATACAGTATGAACGTTGATAAGAACATCATCAAAAAAATATGATTTACTGTAGGGTTATTGGGTTATTTTGTTCATTCCCTACATGTACCTGCAGGGTTTCCTACACAGGTAACAATTACACTTTATAATATAGTTTCGTTAATTCATTACAAAACTAATTAATCATTCCATCTTTAATTATAGGTTTCTATTTGCCTCTGATTATTATTGGATGACCACAGATTTTGGCTAGAGGAATGAACAGCTGCTCTCATCATACACATTTAAACAAACACCAAATTAAAGATTCCAATGAATGACATGGAGCTCATTAATTCATAATAAACTCTCAAGAAAATAATATAACCTCTGGCTGATCATGATCTGCAAAAAAGAACAATTTACACATGGACTTGTAAAGTGTGCTCATTTGAATGTCACCTACATGTCTGACTGCACATTGTCCTTACCTGACATTACCAGCAGAGAGCAGCAACAGCATGCTCTGCTGCACAGTAGTGGAGAGAGGGGTCTTGGCACCAATCAGCCACTTCTGCAGCCAACAGTGGGTGACATGAGTGTTTGAGCCAGCAGGTGGCAGTCTAATTCTACAGAAGAGGAGGGCCACTGGAAGGAGAGAAGCTGAATGTCAATGAGATGTGTGCAGGGTCAACTAGGTCATAGTGTTTTAGTCTGCAGAATACAAGCAGTTCACCATACATCTGGTGATGCATATGCATTAGATATAACCACAGCAGCATATCTGGGAGTTCAGGCTCTGGCCCTTTTCTCATATAACATTTTGAAATAAGAAAAATTAAAGCATTTAAATTCTCTGTTTGTGCACTTATGTATTGCATTTTTGCTTTTTTTCTGCTGTCTTACATACTGATTCTTTTCCTATTATTTCAACCTGTTTCATGCTATAATTAAACTTAGTTAACAGAATAAATGTTATACAGACAAAATTAAAATGAATTATAACGCTTTTGATATCAGGGCTGCTCTGTTGTCAAAATCGATATAATGACTGTGTGTACTTGCATGTGAGTGTAATGAGTGTTGTTAACTCCATAGGGGTCCTGGTGTAGAGATCTCATTGAGTGTAATTAATATTCAGTATTCAATTATTCATTAAGACAAGACACAGTAAAATAGCAACACACATGCATAACCCACCTATGCACATTTGTTGCATTTGTCTTGAGCAAAGATCATTGTTGAGTACATCATCATGATGGTGGAAATAGTTTCTGTTTTACTCACACTCAGACAATCCTTTATTTGGATTTGATTACGTAAAATTGGAACATTGCATATATTCTTCATGACGTTTGAGTATGTAGTGTCCAAAACATGGATTAACATTTGATCCCTTTGTAAATGTGTTAAACACAGACACACACACATACACAGGCCATGACTCTGTCTGAGCTTATGTGGGTTATGCAACCCCTCCAGCGGTGCAGATGGAGCTGCAGATTACTGGCCCCCTGAATGTTTATTAGTAATCTCTCTGTCTATAATAGTTGTTCTGATCATTATATAACACCATGTTGAGTTCAGTGACCATCCTTCACCTTGACTACCACTGGATAACCCTGGAAATCACCTTGTTATTACGGTATGTAGTGTGGCCCCTGAGATGTAGAGAAGTACTGTAGTAACTGATGCTGAGTTTAGTAGCCATGTCTAATCATGAGTGGATGGAGTCACAGTAAACATCATCCAAACTGTAATACTCTCTGCTGAGATGGAGGGATCAATGGAAGCATGAAGGGCAGCAGAATAGATGGATGGCTAGATGCATGCTTATTTAGTGTCTTCTTTATTCTTATTACACAGGATCGATTAAAGAACTCCTTTAGCTGTCTTCAGTAGAAGATCTGTTGTCAGCACAGCTAATTTGAAAACCAGGAAAGATCAGTGGAGTGGTTCATAAACTATGTGACCTTCATGTCCACAAGGCCCACAGTGGAGAGGATCACTGGATCTGAGTCGGCCAAAGGTGTAGCACTGGTCTGGTTAGATGGGAATAGTGAAACAAATAAAAGGGAGAGAGGAACAGGCAGGAGATAAATAGAAGATAAATACTAGACAGCTGTAGAGCCACATTTCTGATGAGCAGTTTCAAATCAACAGCCCACCAAAGGCTCCAACCATCTGTTTCATACTTGTTATAAAACACTGTTTTACACATGTGCATACATGTATTCATACTCTGTCTTCTTTATCGCACACATTCATTGGACATGAAGCTAATGCATCTCAGAGCTCTTCGTCTGCTATCATATTTATGATAAATGAATGGATCTCGTTAGTATAGCTGTTTACTTTTATGGGACCCTAATACTCACAGCGACATAGATGCTTAAACAGCCAAGAAAAAAAGGATTTGCTTAACTAAAAGTAGCAATAACAAATACTGTTTTATAAGTAATAGTTAAGTCAGTAAAAAGTCAGTGTGCAGGCAGTAAAAAGTCAGCATGCAGGCCCCACTCATTGTTTTATCATACTTTATGATACAGTATCAAGTTTTTATTCAACATATATAAGATAATCACATTTTGCATATAATAGTATCTATGTTGTCCAGTAAAAGTACTGTGTGTCTCTGTAAGTAAATTAAATAGAAGTTTAAGGACGCATGATTTACTCAAGTCAAGTACCTCAAAACTGTACTGTAGAAAGTGCATGAGAACATGTTTCCGTGAAGAAACACTGAGGCATACCTCTAGAGCTTTACGCAGGTTTTGACAGTGCATAAACTATAAGAGACTTCAGTGAACAGCAAAAGAAAGTGCGAGTGTGAAAAAGCAAGGGGGAGAAATGATGACAGAAATGAATTAAGCTCTGGTGGTTGTTACTAAATTAAAATAATAGAAGCAGTAACCACTTCCCTTCTACACTGATAATGATACTGTACTGTGGCTGCCACATAAGGATTATACATTGTAGTTGACTAACAACAGGAAGTGGGTCACTGGGACTGTCTCAAGTTTTTATTTAATAGTCACACATAAAATAGACTGAATGCTTTTCATTTCAATTTACCTACAAACTATCTTTTGTAATTGCTTTGTGATTGCACTTATTATTGTCATTACATGAGTCTCAACACATTAAAAGGACAGGAATGTAGTAACAAACTGAGCAGCTTTAGGTATAAAAAGAGAAAATAGTTTTATTATATCGGTATAAAATAAATTGACTATGAGGCATGGAGCAAAATTGTGAATACCACAGGTAAAAAAAAGAACTATTCTATACAGTGCAGAACTACATTTTATCTATCAAAATGTTAACAGCACACGCCAAAAATGAAACCTCCAGAGTTCCTGGTCAACATATCAAACATCTTATCAAACTTAATTTAAAAGATATGGAATAGATAAAATCAACAAAACGCCTCACACTAAAGCCTGTGACTCAGACACCACAACTGTCATCAATTAATATTATGTGACAATACGAATCACTTAAGTATGTATTAATTTAAGCACTTTTAAGATCATCAGTCCATGATTATTTCTACAAAAATATTCTGTTAATGAAGCAGAACATTAAGTTGTAGCTGCACAGAAAAAAAAATCTAATTTCACTGGGCTAAAAGCAAATGTGCTCATACCTGAGATTAGATTTCAACCGATGTTTCTCTCTAATAAACACATTTTCACACAGAGCCCTTTCATTAGTATAAAATATGCCTACTATATGAAACAAAAAGAAACGGTATATATGTATCACTTTTTATTCTAATCGTGACAATAAGATGGTGATTGGCTTGTCACTTTGTCAGTAAATCAGGTCTCTCCCATCTCCTCCGTTATCAAGACAATCTTGATATTACACAGTTAATAGCTGCTGTACATTCAACACAATAAATACAATAATCTTATTATTACTGCGCTGCTGTGAGTGTTCAGTCAGTCTGTCATTTCTTGTGAAGGCTGTCTATAAATATTTTTATTGAGAGAGACATGGGTATAATTTTTTGTTGCTGCTTTTAATCCCATGGGAGTCAGATTGGTGGAAGCAGATACTTTAAATATATCATATGGGGAGAATGTCAAACAGGTGCCTCAAGCTCCCTTTTCTGTAAACAACACATCAAAGCGTTCCCTCTGCATTTCTTCACTTACACTCGATCACCCCCACTAAATATCTGCCCTTTATCTCCCTCTGTCACCCTCTCCACCCTTGTCTCCCACATTTTTTCCTCCAGTTGCTTCTCCCGTCTTTCTAACACTTGCGGTTTTTTTACCCGGCCTCTGCTTGCTACTCTGTTGTTGCCATCATTAGTGCTGGCAAACGGTGCTTAGCTGCTTGTGTGCTACAGAGCTTCTCTTCACCTCTGACATATTATTGTGACTTTCATCCAACCTCCGTCACCCATAACCCTCCTATTCCAGTTAGTTGTGTTCTTGCGTCTTTCTCTGCCACATCCTCTTAGTTGTCTCAGATGGAGGGATGAAACATTATGGAGGAGAGGAGGACGTCATGGTGTGCTTGTGTAGAGCAAAGCAAACAGACTGACAGATGGACAGTCCCAGCGACGCACTACAGAGATAAGAGGATTGGGCCTGCTTGTTGTTGTTTTTGGTCTTGCCATAACTCTTAACACATCTCACTCCGAGCTCTACTGAATAGCATAGATGAGATGGGACTGATGAATAATGGTGGAATAATGTGTGCAGTGCAGAAGACAAAAGGAGGTATTGACTGATAATAATAAGAGTAGTTAAAGAGGAAGCCATAGATAATCACTCAAAGATCAGTGTCTAGCAGATTTCTTACACCCCTGTGACTGCACTTTGAACCATGTTAGTAGATTAACAAAGTTGACTTTTTTTTCTCCATCACCAGTCTGTCTTAAAGTCATGATCAGGTTGCAGTCAGCAGGTACTTCTGTTCAGCTTTCTTCTGCTCGGGCCCCGCTATGAAAACAGGCACTTTTTCTTGGCGTGAAGGCACCTTGCAAGCCTTATAGAGGATGACGAAGAGTATGAGGATGAGCACGCCCACAACAGAGTTACAGACAATGGCAGCAATGGCCCACACAGACAAGCCCATTCTCAGTTCATGCTCCATGGTCGACTGGACAACTGCCTCCAGGCTCAGTGTGGTCACACCGGAGTTCAAACACAGGTCTATGGTCTGTTAATGGCTCCACAGCATTCACCTCAGTTGCATGATTTATTGCTGAAAGAAAAGAAAATGTATACTGAGTTTAATTTCCAGGCATATGCATACATGCTTCATGCATACACACACCTTGGTATACTTGGCCACAGTTAACCTGCTTGTCACATGAGCCTGCTTAGTCTGCTAGTAAGGTCAGCTCAGTAAAGATTACTTTCCCTCTGACAAGCTAGTCACTAGGACAAAGTGCCTTTATCCCTACAGATGCTATATATGGAGCAACCTGTGTAGAGCCAGCACCTGCAGGAGAGGTTTTTCTTCAGCTGTGTCACATAAGATGCATTTCAAATTTCTGATAAAGCTACTCAATCTATTATTATAAACTATTCAGCACATGTAAAAAGGTCAGACAGATGCAGAAAAATAATTCTGAGGACTTTGTCATGTTTAACAACTGCAGATTATTGTAGTGTATTACAGGGCAAGAAAGTGCCTTTTCCGCTGCAGTTCCCTGTTGAAACATCCTGTTCTATGTTGAAATTTTATTTATAGGCAGAGAAAGATGAAGTTATTATACTGATAAAGAGGGTGCCAGTAAGCACTTTTTCTTGCTGAATTATTTTGAATGAGTTTCAACGGTAATGTGTTTTCAGGGGGAACATGGGGGAATAAAGTTGCCAGTTTTGTGTCTGATATTAAATGGGTCATCGAGGTGCACTGGCTTGTATCTGTGTGTGTGGGAGGTGGAGGCAGAGGGGGGTACTGATACAGAGAAAGGGGAGAAATGGAGTCAGTCCAAGAGATGAGATGGAGAATGTGAATATTTTTCCTTTCAGAGTTTAACTGATAAAAACTCAAGCTCATCTCCTTGCTTGGATACTTCTTTTCCTTCCCCTAATGCATTTCTAATGACACCACATATTTCCTCCTCTCTCTGACAGTCCAAGCCTGCTGTCAAGAACTCATTTCAAAATTATCCTTCCCTCTATAGACATATTATGACCAAGCCAAATAAAGATGGATCACTCCAAGTCAGAGGAGGTGGCAGTGATACATTTGATCTACTCTCAAACACATGAAGTCGGCCTCTGTTTGTACCAGATGGGTCCCTCTGAGGATGCTGGTGGCATCACTGAGGGAATAAAATATCCTCATAATCACTAACTGGGATCACTGTCAGTATAATTGCCTTTGCAGTTTTGCAGAGTATTTCCAAAACATCCCGAGGAACTTTTTCTCAGGAGCCAAGTGACACTAAATGGAGAGCTTCCAGTTTGCTTTTGCTGTTCCAATTAGAACCAAAGTGAGGAATGTGAAAGCTATTAGATGACACAGAGAAGTGACAGTGACAAGTTTTTGTGTGCACTAGAGACAGAGAGAAAGAGAGATCAAATGAATGCGAGCAACATATTGGTGCAGGAACTGTATGGGTGTATTGATTTCAGACAATCGGTGGTGCATATAACAGGAAACCACACAGTAGTCACCCCAGTTATTCATTATCACCAATTATAACACATTTTCACAACTCGTACTTCCCAAAGTAGACAATTGTGGTTCATGTCTTAATAACTACAAGGATAATTTGTTCTCATTTGAAAGATAAATACATTTGCTCTGAAACACCAGATAGCTCTATTTCAATTAGTGACCACACTGGAGCAAAGCAAATTAATTTAAAGGCAAAACAGATGTTGCACAATGAGGACATAATAGACTGCTGTGACTGCTCAGAAGTTGCACACAACACCTCATGCATTGAATAACGCTTCGGTAAGTTAGTTAAGTAAATCAGAGGTTTAAGGATCAGATGTTTGTTTTGTTCAAAGGTTCAAAGGTAAGAACAGTATGGGTCTGGCTCAGCAAAGACATGCATAAACACACATGCATACTCCCCGAGGATAAAATCAATACACAGATAACTACAGTCCATCTGTTATGCAATGACTCTGTGCTCTGTGGCTGTAGCAGGGAGTTTTAGGTTTGAAAATGGAGTCCAGCAACAGCAAAATGCAGCATGAGTGTGTGCATGGGCTTGCATGGTTGTATTTTTGAATGGTGCCATTGACCAGCATAAAGGCCTTTTGTGTACACATGCAAACTATCCAATGTAAATGCATGCAAATGCTACATGAACCAAAGAATGCTTGCTTACAGAAGCAGCTAAAAGGGCAAGCAAGCAACAACTACATTCACAGACCTGCACCTGCAGTGACCACACGGTGTTCAGGTGAATGCTTGTGCATAATGTATCACCTTGCAGAGTGCTGTGAGAATGAGTGGAATCCATTTCATGTGTCTCAACTGTCTGGCTTTCTTCCCTTGTTCATTTGAGGATAGGCCTTCCAGTTGCATGAGCTCAACTTTATAGGCTACAAGTTGGAGAATCAACAGTGTAGAAAGCAAACACTATGGAGACCTCAACAAATTAGATTGTCTTTACAGAAAGAGAAACCATAGAAGTCGGCCTAAAATGTTATATGACTTTAAAGCATCTGCAAACCCTTTTAGTTAAAGAAGAAAAAATAACTTCTATGTTGAATTACCACATAAATTCGTCACATAACACATTCATAAGCATATGAAAAAGGTGTATGTGTTTTTTTTTAAGTGAGATAAACTCTTAAAAGAGATAGGGTGTTATGTTTTTTTCTCAATTTTTACACTTGCACTCTACGCACATCAACATACACCAGCATACCGCATGCTTTCCTCCAGTGTCCGGTGTCCATGCGTTTCAAGTTTTCTTTCCTCTCCTTTGCGCACCTCGGCTGCAAAAAAACGGATGGACACAATTTCAAAATGCAAGATCTCCAGCAACTTCCCGGAATCGTTTGTTTAGCGGGAACTTTTGCGCCGAAGTAGGTCAACCGACCGTTTGGCAATATGTCTGCACGGCGCGCACGGACGGTCAGCGCTGGACTGTTGAGTCAAGCTAACGAAGTCTCGGCCAGTTCCCAGAGTCTGCAGTGCTGACAGGGGCAGGGCGACAGAACGGAGATGCTGCTGTCAGTGTGGCTGCTCATCATCCCTCGGTCCCTCCCCTCTTCGCCACCCCTCCTTCTATCCTTCTTTCCCTCTCTCTCCGTTAACTACTGAGCTATTAATACAATGACGCTCCTGGAACATCCCATCAAGGACTTTTCCCCTCGCGCCTCTGACAAGACAGTCAAGACTTCTGCACTGCACGGAGAGAGAGTCTTTACAACAATCCCATTTATAATCCATAGCCATTCATTTTCATTTGTATATAAGAAGAAAAAATGTGTATGTTTGAGAGAGAGGTGTAAGGCGTACCTGTCAAATGCTGACACTAATGTGATCCTTAATTTATCCCGGCACAAATATTTGGGATTCAGCCAGGCACTTAATCATAAAACAAACCTTCCCATTTTGTCCGCCTCTTCATTCCTCACTGACTAAAACTCTGCCATTCACGTCAGATTATTTGCTTTTCTTTGGTTTCAAAATATGAAAACTAAAAAAAAAAAAAAAAGTAGTTGGGAGTAGGTAGTAGTATGTTAAATGTGGTTTTTTTTTGTTTTTTTTAAATAACTGGTCTTAAAGCCAAATATGGTGATATCCATTTCAAAACTACACATGCGTCATTATTATTTTAAACTCTGAGCTGCAGTGAATCGCAAGCGCATTATTTCCCCCTTTGTACACTTCAGACAAGCTGCGTGAAGCTGAACAGCAGCTGAACGGACTTCAAACTTGTTGCCCCCTTTTTTGTTCATTGGTATTCAGCACAGCAGCAGGGTGTCCCTGGGGGCTTCTGTCCCACTCTTTCTGCCTCCCCCCACTTTGTGTGTGTGTGTGTGTGTGTGTGTGTGTGTGAGAGAGAGAGAGAGAGAGAGAGAGAGAGAGAGAGAGAGAGANAGACAGAGACAAAGCATTCTTTTGAGGCCTTGCTCACACCCTCACCACTGGGTTCAGGCAAAAGTTTTATTTTTTTTTGCAGAGGAACATTTAGTTCAGTCATCCAAAGTGTTAAATACAAAGGTGCACATGAGAGCAATACTTCAAGGACATCATCTAGATTAAATATAAATGTGGTGACTGATGATGTAATAACTGCCAGATGATGTATTAACTTGATAAATGTAATTAAATGTGTGAAATGAGACAAAAATGTAATTAAACCTGAAACATTAGATCATTGCCGGTTATTACATGGCTGTAATTTCTTTTAATCGATAACAGTGAAAATACTGTAATAACCTAAGTTGCGGTATTCATGCCATCACTTCAAGTTATTAAATGATAAATCAGCATAACAGTTTCAGGTTGATATGTACATGTCCATTTACAATCAAGTTATCTCGTTTCCTATTGATGACTTATTGCATTCAGTATTAATTTAGTATTACATTTTCACTTGCTGCAGTGAACATAGTCTTTACATGTCTAATGTTTTTTTTACTGATGCTGTTAAAATGAAGACTAATAATATTTTTCATCAAATCAGGTCAAATTAGTCAAGGAGCAGCACTTATTGAAGCTCATATGAGAGCTTAGGTGAGAAAGTTATCAGTGATTACAAGCTGGTACTCCAGAGAATGCTGCTCCAAAGGTGTGATTGATCATATCAAATATAGTCTGAAGGAATCATGGACAGACTGAAACTCCTTGAGTACCCCTTGCTGCCCGTCTTTCTGTCTGCTCTTAATATATATACGCACACAGAGTCATTATTTCTTGCTCTTGCCGGATGTGTCATGTTTGATCACCGCCTCTCATGTCTATGAAGAAGCTTGTGCACCTCCATTACCCTGTCAAAAGTTATCAGCATATGTCTGCGTGTGTGTCTTGCAAATGTGTGAGAGAGAAAGGAGTAAGTGTGAGATAGGAAAGAGAAGAAGAGGCAATTTAATTTCCTTCTTAATTTGTCCCCCATACTCCTTCATCCGCATCTCATCACAGTGAGAAAGAGAAGGGAAAAAAAATGACAGAAGTGCTAATCTCGTCTTTGCCATTCTAGCCTTCTTCATTTTCAGAGTGCTGTTATCATGAGGAAAGATAGACTCCCCAGCTGAGTATTACGGTTTTCATAAAGCCCTCCTGTTGAGAGGGCATAGAGAGAAACCAGGTCAGTTTCAAGAGGGATATTAGATTCATATTATATACGAAGTGTCCATTGCATAATCATTCACTCTAATCATCCAGTACACAACCCTGTGTTACTTTATATATTGTGTATGTATGTTTTTCTCTGAATGACCTCCTTGTATTATGTACGTTATGAGCCTATCACATCTGTTTGCTGGTGCTGTTTTCTGGGCAGAAACATTCTGCATTCTGCACAGTATCTTGGTTTTAGAAAGCTGTCAGAACCAGTTCCCTATCATGAGTTTTTGAGGACACCTGCTGGACATTTGTTGACATTGTTTTAACTCCTCGACCATCTGGGAGAATTCAGCTAATGTAACCTAAAATAAGTCCCAAGATACCTACACTGTTCACGTGGATGTGGATTTTTCAGATGTTTGAGTTTTCTGTAATGTGGTGGGTATTTGAACACAAACCACACAAATGCAGCTTTCTCTTTGTCTTTTTTTATTGACGATTCATCTTCTTTAGTTGTTCATCATAACCTGAAAACAAAATAATTTAGTAGTCAGTAGTTGAAAAATGAAATGGCTGCAAGTGAACTGGAGGTGTTTCTTCACAGCAGACTTAATTCTCTTTGTATGTGTCTTTACCTGATCGATCCAGTCATTGAAAGCAGAGACACGGGTAAAGACAGTGGGTTTCTTCTCATAGTTGCAGCCGAGGCCAGAGACGAAGCTGGCAATGCCGTGGACTTCCCAGGCACCCTCTGCATTCTTGCAGTTCAGAGGTCCACCAGAGTCGCCCTGAATACCAGAAGAGAGGTGTTACATTTTATTCATTTGGTGGAGCCACTGTCAGACTGGCAGCGAACAGCTATGAGAATCACAATCAGAATAATTGTTTAACAGGCACACAGGGAACATTTGTCCTCAGTGTAATACAAAAGAAATCATATACTCTGAACATTGAATCAGAGTAGATGATTAGAGCACATTTTCTGCATTGCATTCTGCATTTCAAAATTAGCTTTATTGGCATGATTTGCAATTTGGGAAAAAGCAGGTTAAACAACATATATATCTGTATGACAATTTGTATTTTTAAGAGCAAAAAAGAAATAGCTGAAAACATATAATTAAAAAAAAACTCCTAGTACACACAGAGAGAACAAACTTACGTTGCATCCAGCCACGATTCCATCCCCACCGGCACAAACCATAGAGGTCCTCACAGCGATACCCCACCAGTCAGGCTGGGAGCAGGTGGCATGGTCAGCCACAGGCATCAAAGCCTGCTGCAGCTTATCAGCAATGGGGCCTCCAGCTAAAACACACAGACAGAGTCTATTACCATCATACATACACTAGCCGTCTGTCAAATCTGCTTCACAGCATTTCCCCAAGCGCCAAATTCACAGTCCAACTCAAATTTTCAATTTAGGAGTAATCCCTCCCTGAAAAGTTCCTGCTAAAACCTCCTGCACATGATTTTCTTCCCAGCTTTGGAGGTTTCCCTGGGTAACCCCGATCACATACACTACTCACAGAGCTTCTTATAAATCCAGAAACATCCTGCTTGCACACAAGTCGAACACCCTTAAGGATAGTTTACATTAAGACATTTCAGAGATGCTCAGCTGAAAAAGAAAAAACCCTCAAACCCAGTGACTTACTGTACAGTCTGCCCCATCCAGTGATGTAGCAGGGGTAGAGGTTGGACAACACAGTGCCAGCAGGAGGGATACATGCCAACTGCACCTGATCACTCAAAGTCACAGGCTCTGACAGCTTGATCATGGCAATGTCGTTACTGCATGAGAGACAGAGACAGAGACTGAGGGAGGTGCATGTACTGGCAGGCAATTTCAAATCTTCCTCCAGAGCCAGAAAGAAGAGAGAATCAGAAATAAATTAGATTATGAGAACACTTTCATTCTGTGTATTTGCCTTCTGCCCCCCCCCCTCGTTTCATCATGTCATTAAATACAAATAAATCAACTGAACAACCAGTTTTATCCCTCCAATTTCTCACTGTGGATATTGCAAATTTGTGGGTGACCAATACAGATTTTATTTGTTGTATCATCTTGTGTGCTGCAGAGAAATATGAGATGAATGAAGATGGAGAACTTGTGTCAAAGCACTGAACAGGACTGAAGTTAATAAATGGAATTTTGTCCCCAGTCTACTTTGTCACCTTGACATAGAACAGATGAGATTATGATGTACTGTATGTCATATCAGGAGACATAGTGGAACTGGTCTTACCCGAAGGCTACAAAGATGGGGTTCCATTTCTCATGGACAATGATCTTCTCAGGCAGGATGGCCTTGGAGCCAGCCTCCTCCTCCACCAGGTTGTATTTGCCAACAAACACCCTGTAGGAGAGCTGGGTGCTAGGGGAGAGAACAGATAGAAAATTTGCCCTGCAGTTGATACAATACAATGAGTTCAAAGTGATGATTAGTTGGCAAGGTGGGGATTTGAACTGGGCAGCAGACCAGATGACCTTTAATGGCCTTCAGGCAAAGCCTAATTGACTTGCCCAATCCTATTTTATATAAGGGTTAAGTAGGGTTTATGGTACATGGCTGTATTAGATAAGTAGTTTGGGGCAGAATAACTACAATGCAGTTAGCAAGAGATGTATGCGTGTTTGTGTGTGCATGTTCCTCTGTTGCTCATACTTGATGCAGTGAGCAGCAGTCATGACCCAGTTGGCAGCAATCAGTGATCCCCCACAAGTGTGCCTCCACACACCGTCCCTCTCATACTGCAGAGAGATCTGCAGAAGGAAAAAAGGCAGCATGAAGGATGCAGTAAGATGCAGTTTGTGGATGTATAGATGCATGGCATAGCTTGCTGATTTAATTCAAAAATGGTAATTTAATTGCAGAATTTTCAATAGCCACTGTGTCTAGCAGCTAATAAGCAGATGCCAGACCCATAAGGTTTGCCAGTTAATAGAAAAACATTGACAGATGTGTACATATTAGTGTACCTGCCAGGGCCAGCTGTGGGGCTTGGCATCTACTCCATTGACCACACGGGCAGTCAGGGGCTCAATGGGTGGGGTGCCACACCCAAGGGCTGGATGAAGATGAAGAGGCATACATTTGATGAACACAAGAGAAGGGGTGCTTGGGAGTCAGGAAAACAACTGAATTATTTTAAACTCCCAGATCAGAGACAAACTGCAACATTTCTCTTTTGCTAGCTCCTTGGTGCTTTTAATAGAAGAGCACACACACAAACTTGCAAACACATAGAAAAAGTTGCGCACAGAATTAGAGAATGCCAGATGTTCTTACCGCCAGCAATGAGCACTGAGACCAGCACAATGGGGATCATGTTGATTGATGCTTCTGCTGAGGGACAACAGGACACACACTCTTTTTAAACTGTCTACCACAGGCAACACCCTGCCCCAAATTCGATAAAACACACTCTTATTGGCTTTTCATGGTCTCCAGAGTTGAAGGTGGACCAATGGCAACGAGGGTCAGTGTTTACATATATCACAGGTGTGTTTTCTCGAACATTTCCCCTGACCTTCATGTAGCACTACAATGTACTACATGTTCAGTCACCATGCATAAGTGTGTTCAAGATAATACAGATGCACAATATGTGTATGCGAGCAAATTCTGAAGACACATAACAAACAACCTCCACATCATATTCTGTGTTTTAGCTCACCTTTATTCCTTTCCATGGCAACATCTTTTCCCTGGAACCTGGAATTAAAATTAAACGCTTGCATAACAGCATGGGAAGCCGGCATCTGGATTACTGGCACTGGCTTTTTTTCTCTGAAATGTGAAAGAAAAATCAAACTAAGAGGCATTACTATGATAAATACCCAGGACAATGAGAAACAGATGTTTTTATTGGTGTAGAAAATATTGACAACTACACTACAATCTTTTTGATGTCTTAAAGTGTACACAGTTCTGCAGTAAATTTCTACAATACTATGAATATGAAATATATTGTATGCCAGTATGTTCAAACATATCAGACATTCAGGTGTTCTTTGCAGTATATTTGCTCTTTTAAAGCCAAAAGTGCTATTCAGTACACTGCCCAGTGTATTACAAGGCTGTTATAATGACTTGAATAGAACTTGAATAAGTTATGAGACTTGGAGGACACAGACACAACTCCTGAGGTATGAAAGTGTCGTAGCAGTGTGCAGGCCCGAGGTGACTGTGCATGCAGACATTGTAAATCTGTCACAGGCTGCCTGGCTAATATTACATGGCACAATAAACGTTTTGTGTTATGGTGCAGTAAACAGGTAGTCAGTAGAAGCGATAGTGAGGAGAAGTCAGTACAAAATGCTTGTATGAAAAGTATAAGACTTACCCGAGGAGACATATTAAATTGATTCAGGTTGTTCAGGTCAAAATCTGTTACAATAGAGCATTACATCTGATGTGTGTCTTCATTACAGTGAACTGTGTGCTTCAATATAAAGTATTTCAGAGATAAAAAAGCATTTGCATCAGAATACATCAGATAGCAACTAGACCTTTTTGCTCATGAATCATTTAGTTTCCCAGCTCACCACTAGATGGGACAATTTATCTGCTTAGACACTAAAGCAAGTTATATTCTTTTGCAGAAGGGTAAAATTCATTGCTTTATCTTTTCCGTGTTTGCTGCGAGAAACTACAACCAAGCTTTGTAAAGTGAGTCATTTAGAAAATCAATCGTCAATCTAAGTGGGTTGCAGCATCTGAAAAGGAGGTCAGACAAAAACCCTGGCAATAAATATGATAGTAGTGGACCTGCATGCACCTCAGAGAATGACTTCACAACTTAACAGCTATACTACAAAGCAGTTTTGTTTTTAAAGTTTGGCCTCAAAGTTTGGTTGGAGCTACCCGTCCGTTGTCACATGGGAGAAAATACTGGATGGGATGAAAAACACTTGAAAGGCTTCCATAGGAACAAAAAAATACTTTGACTCAATCGCCTGTGTGTTGTGAAGTTATGTGTGTGCACATGCTTCACTGTGCATGCACGTGTAAACTTCTTTACAGCTGTGATATGCAATTAATTAAAATTACTCTTCAAATCTGTAAAACATTGTTGAAGTAATTACGCGTCAGTGTCCAGAATAGATGCCTTGCTTACCCATGTTCTGATTAAACCGTTTCTTTTCATTAAGTGTATAGTGCCCAGGTGATGCAAGATAATGAAGTGAGGTGTGTGCTTATTTTACAGTAAAACAAATCAACTCCACTTGATATATCACTGACTTATCTTCTTGGTTTTAACAGCTATGATCTCAAAAAACTGCTCCTAGCTCAAATGTATTTGCAGTTAGATTAAGTCTGTCAAATTCCGAGATGAGGATCACTAGTTTCATGATTGAGCAACATATTTCACTTCATTTAGTGATACCCCCTCAGGGGTTGTAACAGGTACACTTTAGCCTGTTTTCCCTATCAGAACAGCAGCTGAACTCTGAATGACACTGACTGTGTGAGGCTTATGGTTGTTCTATAACACTTGGGAGCAGTAAACACTGCTGGTCATTGCCATTCCCCATGTGGAGCAAAGGAGAGTGATTTTGCAATAATGTATAAATATTTTTGTGATAGGTCAGTGCTATTGGCAGCAGCCAGCTTTGTGTTTTTTTTATGTTGATTCTGTTGCATTGCTCTTTGTATATCTTTGTATCCAGCAGTACCACTACTGGTATTCATATGAACAGTGAGCTTTGTTAGTTTGTAAAAATAGTCCAATAATAATAACTGAATATAGATTCATATAAAAATATTTACTATGTATATTTCATACTGTTATTGAAAATTTGTATCTGTATTTTCTAGTGGCTGCCCTATTTGCCACAGGCAGTGTGTTTTAGCCGGAGGACTAAAGTAAATCCAAACATTGGCTGTCTGCAGCTGATTTGCTTTTATCATTATCCTTCATAGTAATGTTAACAGAGGGCTTTCTTATTTCATTTAAATGTTTTTCTTCACTGCAATTTTAATTCACTGCTTCTTAACATTTTTTTGGCTTATCCTTTAGAAGCTCCCAGGTTGGGAACAACTGATTCAATTAAATCTCCTAAAGCGCATCATGACCCACCTGGTCTTCCTACAGGTCTTGTAAGAATTTTTCATTTTTTCATTTCAGGTTTTCAGGTTTTTATTTCAGGGTTTTTTTCACTCTGGGTGGGATAGATCAGCAGGGGGGTAGTGTGACTGGATGCAGGCTGTCTCATCGCACACAGTTTTACAATGCGTTAAAGAAGTGCTTCCTCCTTCAATTTGTCCTTTTACTGATTTGGCCATTGAGTTGCGCCTGTAACTTAATGTTTCTATTTATGCTGTATTTTATCCTATTTACTTTTTCAGTGACAAAGTAAAAATCAATTACCTCAATGTAGCAGCCACTCCTTTTATTTATTTATTTATTTATTTATTTATTTATTTATTTATTTATTTATTTATTTATTTATTTATTTATTTATTTATTTATTTATTTATTTATTTATTTATTTATTTATTTCCATGTTTGGTCTAAGGGAGGTTGGGGATGGGGATGGGGGTTGTGTTTTAATCCCCCACAACCAACTTAATATTGTACATTTTGTATATTGTATTGTTCACAGCTGTCCATTCTGATTGTGTGCAAAGAATATACTGTTTGCTAAGGTACATCTTAATTGTATCTTTTTACATATTTCTCTTTTTTAAAATTAATTTTCTGTTAGCAGATTTCACACTTTTATACACATTCCTACAAAAGTAATCATAATAATTTGATTTTAGAATACCATTGCCACTTCAGATGTGGAAGGCCTGTTTTTTCCTTCAATTTCATGCAGTATAACACGTCCAATTAATACTAAGTCGTCTTTGGGAGAAACCTTTTCTTCCTTCCTTTATAAACAGCAGTTAATTTGACTGTACAGTATTGCTTTCCTTTAACCACTCCCTCTAAGTCATCAATTTCCAGATTGTAAAAGGGCTGAAATGTTGTTGTGACTGGCTCGAAGCTGCTCATTGCAACTATTTTGGCATAGAGATTCTTTTGCAACATGCTGTAACATTTACAGTAATTATAGACAATTTATGTAATTTGATTCAGTAAAAAGAATGATTACAGTATGACACAACAAATCTTAAGCTGTGAGACAAGATAATGTATAGTGAGATTAGATAAATGCAGAAAACTTGCACTTGACCACGTTGACTGCAGTACTATACAGTCTAAAGGTCATTTGCAGAAACATAATTGTAAACAGTATGTAAAAATTACAACAAAGACTATATATAATATAACATAATATCATAGCTTTGACTTAATGCCTCTGATTTTGGACATGAATTGACGATCAATCCATTATTTTCTCCAGAATAGATGTATACAGGAGAAATATGTGTTTTTTGCTTGCTATGTTTAAAAAATCTACAGGGACCTGCATCATGAAGTAGCACCCTCTTGTCACATTTTTATTAGGAGTTTAATGATATAGTCAACATTGCACTAGTGTTGCTTAGTGCCAGGTTCTGCTTCCTGAACTTGGCAAGGATCCAGAGGTTCAAAGGTTTCCCTTAGGGTGTGTATAAATCCTCTGCGTTCGTCTGATCAAATCCGCAGAACAGCCAGCCATGTCCAAGACCACAGAGCCCCAGACACACAGCAGTGAGTAGACGCCACTTTCAGATGTTTAGCCAGATGATGTGCACATATGCTCCTGTGTAGATACTGCAAACACAAAACATTTGAAGAATGAATCGGGACAAGCTTAAGATTTTTATTTTCATTTTAGCAGATTGATTTCATTTGGAATCTACTTTAAAATGTGAATGTGAGGCAGAAGTCAAGGTGTTTCGTGTTTGGTGGTATTTCAGATAGTACTGTTCTTAAGATTTTATAGAGGGGGACATTTAATGCTGTTCTGCATAATAACAGGGCTAAAAATATACCAAATTATTGTGTGTTAACCCTCCTGCTGTGTTCATTTCACTCTAGCTAGCCTGTGTTCCAAGTCAAAATTGACTGACTTACTATGGCTGCTTGTAAATCTACCATCATGCTCATATTATTATCTATGACTGAATATTAATCTTTGTATTCACTTTATATTTTGAACTTCATGGCCTGTAGACCATTTACTTGAGCTATTCATATTTGAGTAAAATTAGTCTAATATGTGAATTGAATTATAGTAATTGCCATCAATCCAGGATATGGCGTATTTCATTGGCCTTGGGGTCATCCTGATAACATTTTCAGTCGACAGCAGGCCTCTCCTGTCAGTCAGAGATGAAGACCAGGACAAATTCCCATTCTTTAACCGGAATGTAACAACGGCACTCAGCAGGGTCCTCTTCCTCATCACTGTATTGTTCCATATCAGTTGTCTCTTGGTCTGGATTATTTTCTGTTTTATCTTCAAATTCTGACACTCCCTCTTCTATTGCATGATCACTGTCAGCTTCCTGGCCTCTCCCTTCCTCACCAGTGTCCTGATCAAGGATGCAATCACATACAATAATTGTATTCTCGCTCATTTATTTGTAATGACAGATCAGTTTTGACTAAGACTAAGATTTTGTGTGTTCAGATGTCATGTGTGGATAGTGTCTAGAGAGAAAACCTGTTAATCAGCCCAGTTTGACAGGAACACAGCAGGAGATTTAACTAACTGGCTGGCTTAATTGTCCTATTTCCTGAAACTAAATCTATATCTGTTTTTGGGATATGTCTAATTGAATCAACAGTTAATTTATACCTAAAAAAATGGAACTGTAAAGCCTTGGGAATCGACATGTTTTATAGACAATTTCAGCACAGCTAACACAGAAAAAACATGCACGTAGGGATGTACTGTATATCCTATAGTGTCTATAGCCTCTGTTGCAGTCATAATGGTATTTACATTTCTTAGTCAGAGCTGCATTTAAAATAAGACATGTTGGCATTTTCTTTTGTTCCTGCTCCAAGGCCTCCTGTTAAATCAGAAAATGCCCAATATCTCATTAATAGTGTTGTCGTTCTCAAATGGCACCTGAAAAAAATAAACTAAAAGGTTCCTGCACTGAAAAAATGAAAAAAAGAAAAATTTAAAAAATGTGTAGGACTGTGACAGTATATTCTTAGATGCCATTCAACATATGTACCACTGGTGCCACGAGGGAAAACAATTTGTTAAAGCAATAGCTGTTACAAATAAACTACTGTTGCAATTGCGATTATCCAAAAGTGAAAGATAAAAAAGCAATACCTGGAGCTATTATCCACAACAGTTCTGAGCTCGTCAGTGTCGCTGCTTTGTTTTCAAGAGACTCAATTTTGAATGCCGCTTAAACTCAACTCCCCCACCCCCCACCCCCCAAAAAATGACAGTACACATTCAGGCATCATTTGCAATGCTGCAGTAATCGCAATCAAAACTCACAAAGTCAACATTTTAAGAGACTGTTAAAGCCAACAGCGGTTATCTCTCTATTGCACATTCTCTTTTTTATTGTCTGCTGTACTACTGTCATGGGAATGAACACAGCTCTGGCTCTTCTGATTGGTTGTAGTATCAATCCACATTTAAAATAACTGATATTATAACCAAAGCTCAGCATGTGGCTCAATATTGAACCACAATGATTTCCTTTTGCTAATCACGTAAGTCGTGATAATATTTTACAATCTCCACTGCATGTGGAGATAGGAGGTAATGAACCGAAATTGGTTATTGGATAACAGATAAGAAAGTAGACAGTGCAGGTGTCATTCACAGTGCATGACCCCAGAGAGTCATGAGTTTATGCTAACTGGAGCTGTTTCATTACATAATGTCTTATACCATCTCACTACATAATTTTTTATATCACTTAGTGTGTTTAACTTGAGTGTTGATAGCTTTAAATACAGCCAAGGAGATGTGGAAAAACCATATAATGGAACATGCAAGTAGTAGCAGAATGTGTCATTGTTTACATCTCAATATAACACTGTTTTGAACTGATTTATAAAGGCAAANTGGACCATCTCCTATCTCACTGAGTTAATTGGCAAGTGACAGTGCATGTGTGACTTCACAAATTGACTAAGCCAAGCATCAGGGTGACACACAGCAGCTATACATGCCATGCAACATTTTCAAAGTAAATGTTCTAAAGCTGTAGCGGATATGGTTGATTAGGTATGAATTTTAAAGTTTTGAAA
>JANJYP010152469.1:0-21395 GCA_024605115.1 Rastrelliger brachysoma
GGAAATCTGTTAAAATCAGATAAAAATTAGACCTCTCTGGGCAATAGCGGCCTTCACATTATTTAATGCCAACATCGATCACGCTGCAGCTTCTCTACTTCATTGCCAGCAATGAAATAGGCCCGGTTTTGTCGTCATTTTGTTTGTAACGTATCAATGGTAATGTCTAGTTACATCATCCCAGTTTCTTTCAGAGTACTCCAGGCAGCAGAATTGGGTTTCTCAAATTTGGGACAAGGGCTTATGGTGTTTAAATGCTCAAACACAAAAACAGGGTACTCAAAAACCTCGATCAAAACCGGGATACTAAAGGCCATGTAAACACACTCAATGTCCTAGTTTTATTTTATGGGAAAGGAGTGGTATTTTGGATCTATTTTTGCCTATTTTGAAAAAGGGGTCATGAATTTACAATGTAATAACTTTAAATTAATTCAAACAAATTGAAAATGAATTTTTGAATACTTGACTACATTTTAGACTACACAGATAACTCTAAAGTCTTATTAAAAGGGACCAGTGGAAATACAGGCAACAAAGCAGTCCACTTTCAGACATTTCTGTGCTATAGCTGAGGTTATTTAGACCTTGGGTTGCAGGTGGGATGGCAGATGTCTGATGATGAAGCTAATCAGACTTCCTGCTTGGTCTAATGGTTGAATAATTGTCCCAGCCTTAGCTGTGGTATGATAACGCCCTATCGGCCCAGCGTTGTCTTACAGAGTGGACAGGGATGGAAAGTAATGCAATAGGGAGAGTGGGCAAATTTTATTAGAGATGATAAAAAATGGATTCATAAGTCTGGATAGGAACAACAAGAACCAGGAAACTGCTCATTGCTCTGAAGAAATGGCTTTCATCCTCTGACCTTTCAGATATAGAGTGAAAGAGAAAGAGGTTCTGGTGTGTGAGGAAACGTTGTGTGATGAATTATTGTCCTATGCTCAGCTGTATACTATTGGGGAGTATTGCATTTCTCTCCTGTAAAAGCCCAGAAAATGGGGTCTTCAGTGAACACACAAGTAGACACTTTCTTTTCATTGTTTAAGTATTACAGTGCAGTCAAAAAAAATATGCTTGATCAAGTCTTGATATAAAAAAATATAATTATGGTTTTAAATAAAAGGACTTCATAGCTAAGAAATCAATTTTGTAAGCACAATTCAAAATTATTTACTAACAACAATTCTGTGTTTCTTCACAATGTCCAAGACAAATTCTCTGCCAGCAACATCATTATAGTAATGAATCACACAAAAAGACCTTCAACCAAGATTATAGTAGAGTACATTTCAATACTGGAAGTTTTTACATAGAATGATATTGCTTAGGTATAATATTGTTTATAATGATAATATAGTGATGATACAGCCGTACTTAAAAGTGCAAGACCATTTCCCTCCCTCACGTAAAAATTAAACCGTCTTTCTATCAACATTTACATGACTAAGTGATGAAGTTTAGAGCTTTCAAAATGATGTGAACATTGAATATGTTTTGAATGGATGTGTGATATACAGTGCACATCTGTCTACATAGTTTCACACCTGTCACATGTCAATGCATGCATACATCGTGTTCATTACACACAAATACATTAACATGCATACAGTTTGATATGTTTTATTGTTTAATTGTTTTAACCTGTATTTAAACAGCTAAAGAATAGGGGCAGCAAATTAGTCTCAGCTAAATGTCCTATATGCTTGCTGTATATAGCATTATTTCAACCTGTGTAACAATGTTTATCTGTAAACAAACACTTAAAATATATTTCCCTTTACAATAATTCTCCTTACTAGTCTCCTCAAAAGCCTCAGGGGTAATTAGATTTAAAAGAAATCTTTCTCTCTCTCGCTCTCTCTCTCTCTCTCTCACACACACACACACACACACACAAAAAAAAATCCCCGTACATGCTGGCAGCATGCCACGGTCTGCTTGATTAAATGAGACATTTTAAATAAGCTTGAAAGCTTCTTGGTGAAAAGCTTAAAGCATTTAAACATTTGTGGCACTGAATATTAGATCACAATGTCAACTTGTGTTGTTTTGCTTTTCTACATAAAACATAAGATTAACAAAAGACTTTGACACAGTAGCCTTGGTGTATTCACTAAAACTTGAATTCAATCCAATTGTCTGTATTTTACAGTATTCAGTGTTTGGTGTGAGGGCTGCTTTCCTCACAGCCATGAGCAATGATTGTGTAACAGCATAATGCGTATTATCTCTCTCCGCCAAACTACACGTCAATTTCTCCAATTTCACTGAGCTTCCTCAGGCTTGTGTCTTTGGAATTTTTTACAGTAAATTTTGTGTTTTTAAGGCTGTGTTTGGTGTGTGGCTGCAGTGAAAATTCATGCACAGTCTTATCACCAGCTCACATGGTTCACCCACATTACACACAGTGAGAAGCACCGATGTTGGATACACAGTGTTTGTTTGAATCTGTCTAAATTTGTTGTACGGTAGCAAGTATGACTCATATCCACATGAAGAAAAAACATACTCATTCAAGTAAATTTTTCTTTGTTGACATTAAAACTGCAGATAAAAGATATGTGGTTTATATCTCTTACATTTACATTGCAGACAGACATTGAAAGGTTGTATAATTTTTATGTAGCCTTAATTTTTGCCTTTCTTTGCTTTGGATTTTGTATTTGAATTCTTACCTTCAAACATGTCTATACCTTCATCAGTTTAGTTAAATGAAGAATAAATAAAATAACTCTGAATCCAACAGAGTCACCTTCAATTTAAATACTGTATAGCCTATAATCAAAGTATTTTGAAAATGATAGTCAAAAGATTATTGCACTTATGCTTTCAGCAGTTTAAAGTAACTTCAAAGTTTTGTAGCCAGTGGTGAGTCATGCTTCAGCAGAGTTCAGACAGCAACTTATTGATGGGCTAAAGCTGCCAGTGTCAATCACTGATTTCACCACCACAGGGAAAGAACAATGATGCAAGAGGAAAAGAGGAGAGAACACCCCAAACTCTCTATTACAAACATAATGGAGTGCCCATGGATGAAGGTATGGTGCGCAGGTAGATTGTTGTAAAGCTTTACATATAAATATTGATGTGATTTTCTCTACCAGACCATTTTAAATCTGTTATTTGTATAACAAATCTATTCTTCATCATGTTAACCCCATTATTAGCATTGAAGTTCTCAATATTAAGCTTCTGAATCACAAACTTTTAGAGCACATAAATATGTCATCAGCATGCCAAGTCCCTGGCCTTTATGTGCCACCTGATTGGCAACACAACAGGCTGCTGCACCTTGCCTTGGGGGGTGTGTCCATATGGCTGCAGCTACAAATTGCACCCATTTGGACCCGGATAAGTGCCATTCCTTTTGCCTCCACCATCAGAGGAAATTATAACTATATGAAATATACCATATTATTAGGCTTTATAAGATTATTTATTGGCATTTTTGCCTTTATTTGATCATTTGAAAGTAGCAGGACAGCTATCGGATGTAGACAGAATATATATATATTTTTTTATATTTTTTTTTTATTTTCGGATTTATTTTTTAGCCATCATACAGAACACAAAACACTAAAGAAATCCCAATTCCCCTCCCTTCCTGTATAATCCCAAATTAGAAACATAGAGGAAAAAAGAAAGAAAAAGGTCAGTGCACAGAGTGAAATAGAAAGAGACACTGCACCAACACAGCATTGTCTTTTAAAAGAGGCCTTTGGTTGACTAGAAATTATTATTATGGTGTCAGTGATGTGCTTACAAAATATATAACATATAAGGCTGCCAAATTTTCAGAAAGGTGTTTTATCCTACTCCTTGTTGAGGAGGAATGCAGCTGTTCATTTTCAAACTTCATCTATCAATGAAGAGAGGGGAATCATATTTCCATGTGAGTAAGTGAGTCTTCCATGAATTTCATGGGAAGAAATAAATCAGTTTACATTCATTTAATTGAGCAATTAGCTATGGGTCTGCTAACAATTATTGAATTCCTCAGAAAGCAAAGCTCACAATCTAATGGGAAGGTAAATCCTGTGATTTTGGTTATGGTGTCCCAGAGGCTGCAAAGAGGATGTTTAAGAAATAAATGCGTGAATATAGCAGATAGGTGAGAGAATAGAATGTGCAAAGACAGGAAATATACTGAGGTGCATTTAAGCGCCTTACAAATTACATCATCTGCCCAGAATTTAACTTTGAGTTTTGTCAGATATACTTTGAATACATTTGTATCAGGACCCTGTCTAATTGCTTCAGCTAGGGCTTAGCTCAACAGCACACAATCTACACAAAATCTAGCCAAAAGAAACGCTGTCAAGATCGGTCCATTTGTTGCAAATTTGGTCGGTGGTTTGTGTTGAATGACACAGATTGAAGGAGAGTTTGAGGTTTAGGTGCTAAATTAATCACATTCATGATTGTTTACCAACAATTGGTGTAATTCTTTGGACCCAGACTGTTACTCCATTTCCAATTTCAAAATCTTTGTTGTCAGTTCTTTTCTTTCTGCTATGCATGCATTCTTAATAGATTATTATTATTATTAGAGATTATTTGTCTTTTTATTATTTGGGGGGCTTTGGCATTGAGACCGAAAGAGTCAAAGGTGAATGATGCAACAAGGATCTAGATAAGTATTAATATTCTGATGTTCTATGAATTAGATGTGAAAAAAAGGTCAAACGATGAGAACACACGAGATTTATAGGAGCAGAAATAGAAAGGGTAGTCTATGGTTTGAGGTTTGTCAGCACACATATGTCAAGTCAATTTTGTGGATATTATTGAGGTTAACATATCCAGAACAAGATAAAAATTCCTATAATTATATTTTGCCTTCCCTCTGATACCTTCAGAAAGATACCATAAATAAAGGATCTATCATATTTAGGTGCATGTATAGATTTCCAGTGTTCTGAGTAAATCTGACAATACATAACAACCTGACCGATCAATAATAGTCAGAAGGGTTTTTTCTTTATCCAAGTGGCCATTCCCCTGACTTTCGAATTAAAGGATGATAAGGATGATTTAAGGTTGAAAATACATATCCTAACCATTCTCCCATAAGTTTCTTACACTCTTGTGCGATAAGATGGGGTTCTTGTACGTAAGCAAAACTTTTTTTCCAGGTGTGTTAACTCCTTTCCTTTTAACCAGTTTGTTTATCCACATCAAAGTTAACAAATTTCACTATGATCAATAAGTATATTCATCTATCCTGAGCTACTGATGAACCAATACACTTTGCACTTGCCAAGCACATCTTGTCAAGCCTAGCCTACTCTGTCTGAAAAAATTATTACAAATGTAAAGAACACACATTGAGGTCGCTATGCAAATTAGTGGGCTTAAGCTAAACTTAAACTACCCTAATGTAAACTGCTGCCTCTACTTAAATTATTAAGAGCATCTTGAGTATAACAAGTGTGACAACAGTTTTAAGCATAAAGGCCACGTAGTTCATAAAAACTAAATTGCCTGTCCAGTTTTCATTCAAACATTTTCTGTTATGTTATTCTCTGGAGAATCATGTAGGAATGCTGCCACTTTCTCTGGAGGATCTTCTCCTTCCATCAGAGAGTATTATCCTTAGTCTGGCGGGATGAAGTAGATCAAATGGAATGTCCTTACACCAAAATAACCTCCTTATTTGTTTGTACTCATTCCTGTTTTTTCATTAAACTGGTGCACAGGTTAGGAAAAAACAGCACAGGCTAATCATCGGGATTCTTATTCTCTCTAGACCACCATGCAGTAATGCAATCTTGATATTTTTAGGACAGGTCTCAGTCTGTGCTCTGCAGGTGTGCTTATTCTATTATAAGGGGCTCAGTGAAATGCACCATACTCAGAATGGCCAGGATCGAGTTAACAAAAAAAGTTTACAGGGCCGTTTCTCTCGAAGCCTTCCTAAAGATTAATGACACATAAATTGTTGCGTCAGCTGTAGTTTTCCAGTTGGTCTACTTTCTCCATTAAAAAGTCAAAAGAGAGTTAAGCTCCACCAACTGGTCCTTCACCATGCCAGTATACACTTTTCTGCTTCAGATATGCAGGAGCTCAACTTATCCAGCATAGTTTTCAGTCTGGAGATAAGCTGATTAATTTATGTGGTTTTAGAGTTGAATTTACTAGAGAGGGCTTGATTAGTGTTTCTAATCTCTTGTGAGTAAGTAAGTCTACTCCAGTCAGGTATTTCTGTGCAGCCACCCACTATACCCACTTCTTTATCATCGGTCCTGGGAATAGTTTTCTCTGCAGATGTTGGAATTTTCTCTCTCAATTTAGTTATTTGTTTCAGAGTCTAAGGTTCATACTGGGGCTGTCCATACATTTCAAAAGTGAGCTTGGTGTTTTTTAAACAAATTTGTCTGGATAGCCCCTGCACTAGTGTTTATACAGCTTTGCCACATCACGTGACTCTCCATGAGGTGTATTTAATTTAATTTTTTTTATTTTGATGTGGATTAAACTGTGAGAGTTGACAAGGTGATACTGAAAGAGATGCGCAATTTGGATATCAAGTGGAACTGTGTATATTAGAACCCTGAGTATATTACTATTAGTCGCCATAGTAGTAATAGTAGCTGGCTAAATATAGGTGTATGATAGTGTATTATTTTAGTATTTAGTAGTAGAGGAGTAAGTTTCTCAGTTTCTCCCATTTTTTTGTTTGGATAAGAACTGAAGAAATGAAAGCGTTATTAAAACACCAGAAACAGTTTTTATGGTCCATGATTTCTGTACTATATCTCCCAACCTGCCTTTGTTGCTCTTCGTTCATGCAATAATATTATTTATAAAGGCTAATGTTCCAAGACGGAATCTTAAAAGCTGCCATATCAAATTACAGTGTATGGCTGCATGTGTGTGTATGTCTGGGTACATCATCGCTGCCCACAAAAAAAAAAAAACATGCATCTCAAAAATTAGTCATTGTTATGGTAAAATTTTAGAAAAGCTGAAGGATTGAATGCTCTTTTGTGAGACTGGGAAAAATGGCAGTAGAAAACTTTAAATACTGCACTTAAATATGACATCAAATGTCAGGTCAGATCTGTGTCCATATTCTAATTGCACAGCCACAATAATAAAGATGACATAGGTTCATAGGTATGCCAGCACTGGAACATACTGGAATTAATGACTGTAATCATTAATTCCACATCCAGCCAATTATTCCATGAAGTGGTACAACTGAACAAAGTGATCATATATCTAAAACAGCAAATAAATAAACAAATAAATTAATAAACCTCAGCTTAAAATCACAATAGGATTCACTGTAACAAGCAAACTGTAACTATTGCTCTGTCGCAGTTTTTCATTTGTTTTAACTTGTGTATTAGTAGCAGAGGTTTCACTAATGATTTAGCTGCACTGCACACTACACTTCTAACATTATTTTTGAATTCCAACCTGCTTCCATGCATATCCTGTATAGATAACTTGCCCATGCATGCATTCCTTGACTGCACTTCAGGTATTCACAAATGTTTCGACCTGGTTCAACCACGGCATTTGCATTCATTTGTAGAGCCTGAGAATGCACAGTTCGGTCAGCCTTAGCTTACAACAAGATGCAGTGTTGTTCATTATCCCACAATAATCAGCCTGAAAATGGTACTGGCCCATCACAATTTCTCCTGATCCTACTGATAACCACTCTATTAAAGAGCAGAGCAACATAATGTAGAGGCAATCTATGGTTAGTTATGCTGGTTTCAAAGTCTCACTTTTGGTAAAGGAAATGTGACTATCAGTGCAGTGCTGTACGGTGTAATAGGGCTATTCCATGAATATTATTATTAGGACAATATCATTAAGAGTAATTCATACTATCCAGATACTGTACACAGGAATACATCATAAAGCCTTAGCCTAGGTGTTAAAATATTGGTGTGTCACACAAGCAACACTGTATTCATTTTTATTGCACTGCCCTCTGCTTTGCTATAGTCCAGTGTGATGAATTAGAGGTTCTGGTAGACTAATGGAGTGTATAGATGGCTTTGAGTAAACATCCTGCAGATGATAAAGCTCCTGCATCCAGCAGTGATCTATTCCTGAACACATTCTGTTTCTACTGGGACAGTGCATGCACACGCGCACACACACACACACCTTTACAAATAGACACACACACACATACACAGCTATTCCTGGACACACAGCCAGACAGAGGGGCTGGCCATGTCTGGCTGGCACTTCCAGCAGCACAGCTGACACTGCAGCAGGGTCTATGTGTGTTTGTGCATATGTGTGTGAGTTTGTGTGGACGTGTGTGTGCCTGCCCATGTCTATGTATGTCTATGTGTAAGTCTATCTTTGTGTGACATTTTCAACATCTTCTTCAAAGGCCTGATCAAGGATTAAGACTTGATTTTAGGTAAGGGAATAGGAAATCCTATATTTCATTGATGATCCTGGCATGATCCTGGTATATTATATATATATATATATATATATATATATATATANACACACACACCCATACCCTAGTCCAATGAGGATAAACAGAAGACACATTTTCCGAGATTTAAAAATTATCTGAGGAACACATGTGAACAGGGCAGGCTTTTTGACGTTTCTACATTGTTATTGACTACCGCCAAGAAACACTCTTCAAATAGGGTGAGCGAATTACATTTTTTCTGAGTGCGGCTTTACATGTTACTGTATTGCACAATTAGCAGTATTGCATATTGTGATTTACTTGCCTTTATTGAGAAACATCCAAGTCCACTGAAGTAGTTGTTTATTGCGGTCATTGTTGATACTGAGAAATCAGCACCATGGACAGCAGCTGTTATCTAACCTGGCCTGCACCCATCAGATGTGCTGTTTAAAGTCACTGGTACTGGGTTGTTGTTTTGTTGGTGTTTTAAATTGTGCTGTATAGTGAATACACATTTATTAAACGATAAGGAAAAGTATGTGTGTATCTCACAGAACAAGTTGGGACACACACACACACGCACACGCATGCACACATATACATATATACACATACATATAGTATACATACATAAATAAATACACATACACACACACACACACACTCTACACTACATATATAGTTATGTAGTGTGTGTATGTGAATGTATTTGAGCTTTTGTTTCTTTGTCACATAGTACTTGCAGTAACTCCATGGCTTCGGGGTGCATTGGCCTAGATAGTGAAGGTGTATGCAATCTAAGATGCATAGCTCAGTGAAAAGTAAAAATGGAGCACTGCTTTCTGGGGGAAAATAATTTAAATTTTAATGAAGACAGAAAGTAATGAGCAATGACTCCATCCAGTTGTGAAACATATTCAACCCACTGTTCAATACTTGGCCCAGTCACAGATTTAAGATATTGTTTCCTAACTTGAAAGATTAACTGTTTTAATGATTTTTTATTTGTAGAGGAAGGTTTGAAAGGGCATTAAAATGAGAATAGTAATATTTTTGCATGAGTTTCCATATTTCAAAAGAGTGTGTCTGCCCTCTCATCAGTAAAGTTGGTGGATGTGATCTAAAAAAAATATTTTAAAGAAATCACTGGAAAATATATTTTTTTCTCAATCACACTACACTACATAAAATTAATGCTTTTTAAAATGAATATCGGAGGAGACGTTACCAGGCTCATTTATAAGGAGCCTGATTTTGAATCTATCTATTATTTGGTGTCAGGGGAGCAGCTCCAAGGATTATCTCATTATTTTTGCATGAAGGCATGCAAAAGAAAAGGTGACTGATATTACAGTGCAGAGGTGTTAATACTGGTAAATCACAGCAGAATCATGATATCAAAAATCTGAATAAACAAACAAGTGACATAACCAAAATATTCACTATTTGGAAAACAACTGTTTAATATGATATCAAATAAGATTTACTATTTGTATGAATTTGGATTCCCTAAAATTGGATAATATATAAAAAGGAGTCCACACCATTAAATTAAAGGTCACAGCTGTTTCGCCTGTGTGGACAAATAATTGACCAATCAGAGATTTGTACATAGGAAAGGAGAAATTATACAACAACATATCAAAACATAACAAATGCCATCATGAGTCCCCCTAGTCTACAAAGAGTCACGCAACATTGTCATTTGTCCCTGCTTCTATTCACATTAGCCACTTAACATCTAGCCATGGAATATCAAGCATTACAACTGAGGGGAAAGATTGTTACATTTCTTTTTATGCAGATGATATCAAGTTTTTCCTGACAAATAAAATAATAGTATTCCCAATCTGAGGGTTTTTTGGGGGATTCCAAAAATTCCAAATAAGTATTAATGTTTCTTAATGACAAAGAAAGTATGACTTTCTATTGAATGTTTTATGTACTTGGGTGTCGAAAGCACTCCTCACCTCCTGAACTAAAATAATCCACATACCTTATGACCCTGGTACACAGTAACTGAGTAAGCATTGAATTGCGAGTGGTCAAGTGATTAACTGTAGCCCCACACTGGGGAGGCATTGAGCAAGAGTCCAGTAGATATTAACACAAAAAGTTGTGAATTACAACTGTGCAGTGAGTGAGTTTGTGTTACAGAGAGGCTGGTGACGAGAGTAGAAAGTATGGGGTTACATGTACATCTCTGAACATAGCAGTGCATTGTGTCTACGCTTAGGTTATTTTTCAGTGAATAAATACAAAATACACTCCTCAAGCCCCCCAAGAGTAATTATTGGTTGCCAGCCAGCTGAAGTGACAGGAGTTGGCCCCAATGTTAGCAACAACTATGGACCAGTCTCACTTAAGGTGGACCAGCTATTCTTATTCTGTGTCTAAAGAGATTAAGCCGGTCATCCACTAAACAGAGGGTTGGTGGATCCGATCCCTGACTCCTGCTGTCTGTATGTGGAACAGTTTAAAGGGATTGTGCCAGCACCACACTTATTCACATTTGCCAGAATGTCAATGTCTGTCAGTTCTTCTGAAGTTTTTGAATAATTATTTGTGCCGAACGCTATACTTCACTATACAACAAGACACTAAGTACATAACACCACCACCAGCAGTTACAGTATTTGCAATATTGCAGTATTGTAGGTGTTTCCCAACCCATGTTACCAAGTCTTGCTCTCTTGCTCTCCTTTATAAACAGATGAAGAAAAATGGGAAGATGGATGGAAGGAGGTGAAGGGGGCAAGTTGGAGTGAAAGGACTGAAGAAATGTTGCATTATTAAGATTTGAGTAAAAGGGAAGGCAACTAATGTTGAAACATTAATGAGTTAAGAAAAACTTTCCTTAGATGATGGTAAAAGTGAAAAAAGACTTACTGATGTGGGGAGTTTTTGCAGGCCATGTTTTCAGTTTAATATGGGTGTAACAGGCAGGGTTTCTGAGTAAATACAGCTCTCTGCATCAACTCAACAATTCTCTGCATTTTGGGTGTTGAAGAGAAAAATATAAATTACATTGTGAAAAATCCTTTCTATTTAATAGCGCCTATAATAAAAAACAATGTCGGTAAAAGTTGTGTGCATATGTATATTTGTATGTCAGTATGTGTGAGACAGAAAGAGAGGCAACATAGTGGAAAGTAAGCTACCATGTGAAAACCTGCAATCATTCAAAACAGCACAAGCTCTAACCACACCTCAAGACAAGTAATTATATTATCTCTGTAAATTTTGTATTTTTCATTGTAGATTATTTATTCATGCAAAAGGCAACTTGTTTTCTGTCCGAAATGATCAATGGTCTCCGTCTGCACTCCTGCAGTATGTTATTTATCATCTTTCTTTCCGTCTCTCTCCTAAAGCTTTTGTACCTGGGTAGAATTTGAATGTTAAACAGAACAAAAAAAAAAATCAATGGATCAAATTAACTTTGCCAGAGCAGATTGTCCAACAACTTGGAACAAGTTAAATTATCCTCTTCTGCCTACTTTTAGCCAATATGAATACATGGGTTACTGCATTTTTCAAATATCATAGTGATGAATAATATAAATATTACACATCATTAATTTCCTTCTGTGTTCATGAATTTATTTTATTTGTTTTACAGAATTTCAAAAGGTAGATACTATGTGACATCAATTCATTCTGTTAAAATAAGTCAAATACATCTAGTTTACAAATGAATTTTTTTTTTTTTTTTTACAATTTTACAATATTTCTTTTGACTCACTGGCTCCCTGCTCATTTTTTAATTTTGCCGAAATGTAAAACTGAAAACTTGAAGATATCTTGTTGATCCCAATAATTCTGTCTGAGGAGGAGGAAGAAAGAGTTGTCTGTTCATGCTCCCCAGGCAGTTCTGTCATGCAGTCTGAAAAAGATGCAGAGATCTCTGAATGGAGAAGTCTTGTTTTTTTTGTTTTTTTTTACAGTAATAGTCCTGAGCTTTGTGGATTGATTGGTCTGACACTTAATCGCTTTAGCTCAAAGCTGCATTGACACAGTCATTATCTCTCCATCAATAACATCAGATCACTGAAGGGAAGCGGATGTTGTTGGGTGTTGTGATCTAAAAAGATGGAGAACATAAGCATAAAATGTAGCATTGTTCTAAACAGTTTGCAATTTGTATAAATGCCAGATAGAGCCTTTGGTGCCATTATAACACATCATTTACATATAATTTGTTTTATTTCAGCATCAAAACTATGTGATATTAGAAACAATAAAGAATAATAATAACTTATCCAGTTTTCAAACAGAAATGTTATGGGACACGTATTTAAACCAAATATTGTACAAATTAAGATGTAATTTATGTTGTGCAAGTAGATAGCTGTGGCTGAATTAACTGTAATAACTAAAATTTAATAAGCAGTCACAGACTACAAATGTGTCTCAAGGGGCTTCATGAAATTCTCTCCAAGCTCCTTTTTTGTCATATTGAAATGTGAAGTGGACTACAGCAGTGCATCAACAAAATTGTCTGTAGCTGAGAGTGACCGTCATTCATCTCAAAAACAACATCCACTTTCATACAGACACATTTTTTTCAAATTAATTAATTCATTGACAACTCCAATTTCCTATTTCAACTACAGCACCGAGTGTCTCTCACAGATGTGCATACACATGAATGCACACCCATGTATGCTACACCTACAAATCATTCTACATGAAGAAGCTGAAAAATACAACTCATCTTCTAGGATTGTTTCTGTGGCATTCAATTTCCTGACTAATGAAAAGAAAATATATATCAGCTACAAAATAAACAATACACATAGAAGAAATATAAGCAATAACAAGAGTAAAGGAAAAAGTACAATTTACAGCTTTCCAGCTGAGGGTTAAGGCGAACTAATAGATGGGAGGGGTATTGAGAGAGAGGAATCTGTTAAGTGACACCTTGTGAAAAAATATTTATGAAGGAAAACATGTAGGTGACAGCAGGTGTAAAACAAAAAGGCAGTTCATCATCGCCTCTTCAGCAAGAATAGCAGCATACTGTCATGTGCCGCAGATGAAAATATACTATAGTGACAAATTTATTTATTCATTTATCCATTCATTGATGTTGCAATAAAATCAACTGACCTCTAATGGAATGGGTCTTATTTAAAGCACTCACATAAAAAAATAATTAAATCACAATCTATTTACTTAATCATGTCAGTTCTGAAAATATTCTTTAGAGATTCACAACAGGTAAATATAAACCAAACTGCCCATTGCTAAATGAGTAATCATACACTATAAGGATACATTTATATAGTACACAGTGAGAAAAAGGTGAAGACTTTTGTGTTCACTTTTCATAGTATTGAACTTGAACAATGAGTGAAATAAAATTGAGCATCTGCAAGTTCTACAATAGAGACATTCATCACTGAAATACTAAATGTGACAACGCATCCCCATTACTCAGCCACAAAGTTGTTCAGGGTGAAGGAACAAAGAGAGACTAAGGGGGGAAGAGAAAAGTTCAAGAAGTAGGAGTGAAGGATTATTTGTTTTTCTATCCGACACTGTTTTGGGCTGCCTAACTCATTTTTCCACGAAGTGAAATCAAATCAGGAATCATTCAGTTGCCCAACAATGTATTTACCCTTATCTTCTGTCACAGCAGAACAGAACACATAGAGAACTTAGAAACCCCACCACACAAAATGACTCAGAGGTTTTATTTCCAAAGATGTGGTAGACCATTCCTTAGTTTTCTATGTATTGTGGAGACATCTGAGTTGCATATGGTGCACATGCAATCCCCTTTAACAATCAATGTGAGGGTTGTCTTATACAATGACAATGTAACAAATAACTATAATTACAAAGAAACTTAGGTTCACACTTTTATAAGTCTGGCTCAAAACAATTCACACATCACTCTGAAACAGTTTATGCCACTGTAATTGCCCCTCCCTTCTTTACTTGCCATGAACAGAGCCATCCTTAATGGTGTTTATACTGTAGGTGAAAGGGAGCAGGTACCACTGCACATTTCTGTGAACATTTCACAGTTTGAGGAGAGTTTGTTTTAACTTTTTCTGAAAAGATTAATCTCTGTATCACCAACCCTCAAGAAAACTATGTCCAAGAAATTCTGTACAAAAAAAGACTAAACAAAAACTTAGTATAATCCATTTGATTTGTCTAATTCAGACTGCTGAAGCCTTTTGTCTTTTATCCACCACCACATATCTCAGAATAGCCAGGACAAGAGGAGTGGTCATAGTTACCAATAACTTTAATTCACATACAAATATGAGGATATTGTTTAAAGACAGGTTTGAAAAATTGTGAACCAATCTCTAAATGCAGACCAACAGCTAGGGCTTTTTAGGTAATCCTATGCAGTAAACTGGAGATGTTTAAAAGCAGGAGTACAGAGAGTGATGACCAGAAAGACACTTTTATTTCTATTAAAACAAAAACACTAGCCCAAAAACAATCAACAACAGCATCCGTCGTCACTTCTTCGTCTAACTTAGCAAACAGGCAACACTAAAACACGCAACCACCAATATATACCAGTGTGTGTATACACACACACACACACACACACACACACACACATATACAATGCTGTGAAAGAAAAGAATGAAAAATCAAATTCCTACTATGAGTAATTTATGAGTCATTTAAATAACCCTGGACTTGTGTATACACACTATGAAGAACACAAACGGTCTGAACTAGAAATTTCTCCGATTGCTAGCAATATTCTCTTTCAAATGGTTTACCAACTTCCCAAGTCAAGGCAGAGTGCAACTAAAAAGCAAATAGTTATCATCCCCATCTCTCAAGAAATTGTAAATACAATAGAAATACAACCTCCAAAAAAGAGACAGTTAGAATTGCAAATGTTCAACTAAAAAGAAATAAGTCCATGACAATCACTTAAAATGGCCAATTAATGATCAATTCATGTAAGCCCGAGAGGCATGGAAGTTATGTTTGTATGAAATCTGGGAAATTTTTGCAATGAATTTCCTAATGACCTCATTAAATTTCAAATACAGCATCTGGAGAAGGATCCTATTAATAACAACTCATCTAAAATTAATAATATAGATCATAAAAAACTGACCACATTATTCAAAATCAAACTGAAGCTATCTCTCACAATAATGCTGAAAGTGCTAATCTTTCTGTGATGATTAGGAAAAAGATCCATTTCAAAAGAAAACACTGCAAGTGTTTCTATCCGGGAGTAGATGCGATAGACAATATAACCGACTCAAATGAAGACTCTGCCCTCAGTTGCTCACACTCAAATGATCCCATGGAAACAGCACCTGGCAAAGGTAAATTCTAACGAGTATCTCGCAAGAGTGTGATTGAAATGTCAAGTCATTCCCATGTTTTCATCCAGATGGCAAATACAGCTTATCTGATAGAGAGAGATATTCCTATTAATATGAAACAATACTTTCAATTGATTACTACATTTTTACAGATTTGCTAACATGCCCAGCTATATCATTTCTGCTTTGGCCTGAAATGAAAAACATCTGACTAAAATATCTTTGCTAAAAACACACATACACACACACACAAGTAAATGAAAGATACATTACATGACTCATACAGTACAAAAACACCACTCAGGGTTCAGGTTTTTTTTAATGAATCCTCAAAATCCATTCTATGTATAATACTATAACTACTGTCATGAAGTGTAAATTGCAGGAAGATCTGTCTTGTATTTGTGTGTCGCTTGGTCACTCGGTCACTCACTGCAGGATGTACCAGTGTGTATCTATCAAGAGTTCTTGTTGATCTTGTCTGGCAGAGCTTTCATTGCTCATCCAGCAGCAAGCATGCCTCCAGGCAAAAATGGTATTAGTGACTGTTTGGGCTATAAGAATATACTAAATGACATTGAGTCGACATCGAGTAAACCACAGGACACTTTAAATGCAGTGAATGAGCAGTATGGAGAAATCTTACAAAGTTTTTGTATAGTTTTATGTTCCTTTTCATCTCAGCTACCATTGACTCCTGTTATGTGGATTTTTAGTGGACTTCTCATCAAAATAAGGGAGAGACAATAATGACTGAATTTCATTTTTGGGTGAACTATTCCTTTAAGCTGAAGGGAAAACACTTAAAGACTAAAGTAAATTATCATATCAAGTATTTTAGAAAAAGAAGATTTCTGGAAAAAACACCATGGAACTACAGACACTTAACTGAAACTTGTGAGCAAGTTATGGTGATTGAATACATCTTAAATCTAAGATAACTGAAGAACCCTGTCATAACTGACAGGGATTTGATACAAAATGAAATGTTGATAACTGATCAACTTAATTTCATCAGAATACACTACAAGTTGGCAGCATGTCAGCTCTAATGACCTGAAACAGTTAATCAATCTGAAAAAAGACAGAGGGCATTGCAATTAATCAAATTAAGGCAGAACAACTCAAGCTAATTCTACAGTAACTGCAACAAATCTTGACAGGAACTTTCACGAGAAACTTTCCTAATATGAAGAGACTCACTCCATCATCTCATGGCTATGAGGACATTCTACAGAAATATATTAATAAAAAAATAATAATTATAACCCAGAATGGATAAAAAAAAATTATGTGAAAATATGAGGCAGGTCTAATGAAGATATTGAAGTTGAAAGAAAAGATGGAAAACATCACATCAAAAAAAGAATCAATTTTGGATAAATACATCAGACGAGCTACAGAAGTTAGTACCTTATCATATGCACAATGTGATATGAATCCTGTAGCACCACACCAGAAAATATGACATAATGCAGGATTTTTATACTGAAAACATGCCTACTAATCAGCAACATATAATTTCAGAAAATGAAATAATTCAGTAGTATCCAAGCTCTTCCAAAAAGAGACTTCATAAGTACATCCTTTCAAATCCATCCACTCCAGGACAATGTAAGTGGATGAAGCTTAGATGCACAAGAGACATCTGCAGATAGAAACAGATGAAAGAGCAGGGGAGCTTAACAGATAAGAATTAGAATCTTTATAATTAAATCAAGTTCTCTTTCATATCAAACATCCCAAGATAAGAGTTGAAACTATTTTTCTTTCAACTGCAATTATAAACTTTTTGAACTTCCACTATAGCTTAACCATGTCATGTGATGTGCTACTTCAGTATAGTTGGAATCTTGGAATTCACATTATAGATGGTACCACTGACTATCCTTAAAATAAGCTGGCCACAACTTTGCACACTGATCATCCACATCCAGGAATATAGTATGTTCTGACCTCGTCTCATTTTCCTCATCTTTGCTTACTGGAACCAATTACTTTTTCTAAATCACTGCCAATCTGTGAGTGTGTTTGTGCCTGTGAGAAACTTTTTATGTTTGTTGCTGTATCCTTCTCGCAGTTTGAAAGTCAAACTCTGACTGCCCTTCCCTCCCTCAGAGCTTGTGCTGTCTGTCTTCCCAGTTTCCACCACATGCTGGCCTGCCTGGGTCTCACTCAGTCTGTCAGTCAGTCTGCCTTTGAAATACAGTAAACTGTTGTTTTGTACAAAGGTTTGGCACACTTTGGAGGATAAGGCTCTAGTGTAATTGTGAAACTTTGTAATGTTTGTAGTGATACTCATCCAATATTTTCACCAAACAGAATCGCTCTAGGGAGGATTTCTGAGAGCTCAATGTCAATTCCACCTTTGCCCTGCTGCTATGTATTTAATTTAATACTGCAGGACAGCACAGTAATTCTACAGAAAACGGAAAAATGAAAGACTGTAACAGTAAATGTAAGTTCTACAAATTGCGCTGGAAATTGTTCATTTATGAAATCTGACCCTAAGAACAAAACTTGACAACACTTAAAAACTAATGTTATTTTTCTCAGTAAAGACTTTACATCATATTTACAAATAATTAGTTTACTCTTGAATATATGAAATGGACTTTTTGACTTTTTCGTGTATTTTCAGCCTTTTTACAGACACATATTGTGATACATCATGTTTAACATTGTCCCACCATTTGAATACTTCTTTTAATTAATATAATCATGTATTTTTCATTCTATTGTTGTTGGTGAGTAATTAAAGCTGGAATAAAATTACAACGATACAATTATGGACCTCCTGAGTCATAACTTGATCAGAACACAGAGGCATTTTGAGAGAGTGAGTTATAAGAGAGAAGTGATTATGAGCTGTTTATCTGAAAGGTGCTACCTCTTTTACCTGATCATGAGAGCAGACAGTTTTCATTCATGTGTTTCGTTGACCAGATAATCTCAGGGAAAGTGACTGACATTGTTCAGTGAAATGACCGTGGTGGAGGTAATCACAGCTGCTTCTATTTAATGCTTCACAACAGCTCTCATGTCCAAACAGCCCATTAACCGTTTGAAATGGAATGATGCCATTACTGATGAAAGAAAGGGCTCTCTGCAATGTGAGCTTTTTATTCTGTTTACGGAAGTAATAGCAGGGGGTGTGACAATGTTTTTATTTCAGCATCTGTTCACATTATGACTTGAAAGATGTTTCAGGTTTTACCACAGCTGCCCTGCTCTGTCACACTGTTTTGCATCAGTGAAATGCAGCCTGATGTTTGAAGCCTAAACAGAGGTGAAGCACTATGAATAGCAAATCAGGTTTTCAGACATTTAAGGCAAATGCACTCCATCTATTAAAAACTCTGATAAGGTTAGACATTTTCATGGTCTTAGTTCAAAAGGAAGGCTAGGCTCACTTCCAAAGATGTGAACTGAAGTGTGCTTGCAAGGGTATGAAATGGGCATAAATTAGCCAAACATTTAAACCGTCTTCATTACAGATCACAACAGATTAGTGCTGCTATTAGAAATTGATTTATGATTCTTGCTATTAGTTGATTGTTCAGTCTACCAAATGTTAAAAATAGTGGAAAAAAGAATTTCACAGTTATTGACAAAGTCTTAACTGGGAGATACTAAAACCCTATATAAAAATCTCTGTGGAAACTATGATGTTATAAATAACATCGAAGACAACCTAATTACAGAAATAAATATCACTTTTCACAAGTTACATATAATGTGAGGTATATCTAGGCCGCTTAATTATTTTCAAAGGGAGATTTGAAGAAAAAGCAACTGAGATAGTGTTCATGAGGTTCAATTTGTCATACCTCACTCTCACCTTCAGTTGAGTCGTTTGATGTTAAGAATGTGAGCATGCTGTAGGTGTTGATGACAATGTAGGGCTCGGTGAGAAGGCGTTGATTGCAGGTGGTATAAATGCTAGCAATGCAATTAACAGAATCAACAAGACTGAAAAACATTACCTTGAAAGAAACAGAAATTGGAGGATTTTTTGCAAAACACAAAAAGCAAAAAGGAGCGCGTTCGCGCACACACACACACACACACACACCAGAGATTGTACATAATATCAGAGAGAGACACTTACAGTACACATATACTGCTAAACAGCTGTCCAAGCACACTGTCAGGATAAAAAAAAAATTTAAATGACGTTCTGCACCGTTTGCCTCCAGGATTCTGCTGACAATGCAGCACTACTGACAGGTAATCATATCCCAGAGCACCTAAGGGCACATAGCAGCATGCTAACACGGTAATACTTTTCAGTTATATAGACTGTCAATTGAGTGATTACATTACATGATGACTTTGACAACACCTCCCTGTTTATGCACATAGTTAAATAGATATTGTCAACATGAAGTGGTAATTTGCATCTCTTATTTATCTTTAAATTATCATCTTTGGCATCTAAATGCTCATTACTGTGATGCTGCATTGCACACTCATATCATTTATCAGTAGACAGTATGTCCTGTTGCACAACATTTTTGAGTCTCTATACAAACTGTTAACTTTAAGAACTAAAAGATAAGTGAACAACCCATCAAACAATTTGATGGATTGGAAAAATGATCAGTTGGTGGCAGACAGACAAACCTGGACTTATTTTTGAGACAAACAAGTCCATATGCTATACAATATTCATAGAATGACAGCAGTAAGAGAGAATGGCACTGGTTTTAGCTCCAGCCTTGGCAGACATACCACAGAAGCGATCATTAATCTTTTACAACTCCCTAACTCCACACTGTGCATTAGACACTTGGTGTAAAGAAAGTGCATAGGACTTTAATATATCTATCTCTCTCTCTTATATATATACACATACTCCAAAAACAGGCACCCACAACTCTGTTATATAGACATAAACCTGCAAGTATACACACAAATACAGAAAGTTACAAGCATTTGGGGTTTTCCTCATACACAAACAGACAACTCTGAGTTTATGAACAAAATTGCTGAACAAACACTAGTGTTCATCAGTGCACAGTGTGTGCTGTCAGACGAAGAGAAAGGTGGCTGACTGGGATTGTTACAGAGAGAAACATAAAAGAGATGTAAATGATCAAGGTTAGACATGACAGCAAATGCCACAGCGAAAGTCAGAAACATCAAAAGGGTAAAGATGGAGAATCACTAAAAATGAGTGAGTGAGAGGGAGGAGAGAGCCAAACAGAGGGAGACAGAAATTGACATTTGACATTTAAGACTTTCTTAATGAGTCACTGAAACTTCATGTAACATGACAGACAGGAGAGGGGAGTAAAAATAACCAAAAATATCAAGCAAAAACACACCAACAGTTTGTAAATATAAAGGCAACACATGGTGTGGCATCGCACAACAAGCAGCATTACCCACATACCAGACATTGTCAAGAGATAAACAGAAAAGAAAAAAAAAAGACAGAAAACGGCACAGAGACATTCAGAGGACACAGCAGAGACACAACACAGGTTGATGTGACCAGCTAGCCTGGCTGGCAGAGACAGATGCCCAGAAATAGCGGCAGCCTCCGCCTCGGGTGTGCCTGGCCCTGCCTACTGTGACATTACCTGCCTACCACCACATAATCATGATGAATCGCTCTGGGCTGGCCGCCGACCGCTCACATCACCAAACAATGAGTGGCA